>OMKZ01027531.1:22426-35335 GCA_900302535.1 Neoniphon sammara
AATTTCTGAAAGCCGCAAAAATACATAACCTCATTCTCTGCCTGAAACAACACTAGATCCAGTCTGCAGCTAGTGATATCAGACAGGAAAACTTTCAATGCAGGATTTCTCTCCACCCCTTTAAAAAACAAACACAAATTTCCATCGGAATTACCTTCCTAAATAAAGGCTCTCCCTCTTGTGTCATACATTATGGTTTGGTCCCTATATAGTTTGTTTTTGACTTTGTTGTTGGAAATAAAGTAGAATGTTCTGCTGCATTGGCATTCATACTTTTTTTTTTTTAACACATCTGTTTTCCCAGTGATCTGCACTAATTCTGCTTTCCAGATGTTTAAATTTGTTGCTGTTTGATTTGATTTCTTTGCAGCTTAAAAAGCTGGTGTACGTGTACCTGGTGAGGTATGCAGAGGAGCAGCAGGACCTGGCTTTGCTCTCCATCAGCACCTTTCAGAGGGCCCTCAAGGTAACATCTGCACTGTTAGTCTCTAGCTTTTTCATACTAATACTTCAGAGACTGTAGCCTTTTAGATATAGATGCATATGCCTACAAGAGACTGTGGGGGTGGGATAACATTGATGCTTTTTAGAGAAGCTCTCTATCTCTCCTTTGTGTGTGTGTGCATACATGTGCATGCTTTGCATGAACAAATGCTGTGTTATCATTCTGTGTCTTCTAACCTTCTAACTTCTAAGTAGGGCTGTGCTAAAAGAAATCAGTGTGGCGATATTTTGTGACAAACTCTGATGCACGTATCGATACAGATGGTCCCATGTCGATACAGGTGCCATGATAATAATAATTTGAGTAAAAAAATTGTGTTTTTAAAAACAGAATGTTTTATTTTACTTTATTTTTAAGATCTCTGTGGGCCTTAATTGTTCTGTTTAACCGATATACAGTTTATAATAAATATCTGTTGTACTAAATTCTGTGTGGGACACAGTCAATATTCAATATCAGTGTGATGCTCACTGTGATGATCAGTCATATTGTGACCTCTGTACCATGATACATAAGGAGTTTACTGTAACATGTACAGCATTAGAGTATTGCTCTAACCGCTATCCTCTAAACCTCCTAATTAATTAATACCAAACATTTATCCACATGGTGTTTGTTGTGAGATGTGACATGTGGAGGGCTCCTCTCTCTCTCACAGGACCCAAACCAGCTTATCCGGGCCAGTGCGCTGAGGGTTTTGTCCAGCATCCGCGTCCCCATCATTGTCCCCATCATGATGTTGGCCATCAAGGAAGCTGCGAGTGACCTTTCCCCCTACGTCAGGAAGACCTCTGCCCATGCCATCCAGAAGCTCTACAGGTACAGTACTGCGCTGCTGGATCTGTCTGTGGCAGATACGTTACAGTAACAGCAGCAGATAGTGCTGGGTGAAGCTCGTAGCTCATGGCTGCACCCTTTGGTTTGACTGAACTGTGGCTAGAGCAAACGTTAGATAATGCAGGTAGCTGGTGTGGCCCTGCAGTTATTTAGCTCCTCTGTCTTCTTAGACTGGCATGGACAAAGGAAAATGATGTCTGAATATTTCCATTCATAAAATATCAACTATTTAATAGATGTGACTGCTGCCCATAAAGCTAAAATCACTATGGATTAGTATTATAGACATTAACTAAAAAAACATTCCTTGGAAAGTAGTAACCTTGAAGCTGATACATTCAGTTTTATGTTTAACAGTTAGGCAACTCTTCTTTATTTTATTTTATTTTTTTAGACTGGAACGATGCTTCCAGACAGTTGACTTGAGTTACTGTAATCAGACATCTGAGCACATAGAACGGATGTTGTTGAATTTTTAAGTCCATCTTGTTTTCATGTTGTGTGAATAATTGCCATTCCTTGGGTGATCATTTGGTTTCAAAGCTCCCTCTTTTGTCTCTCCAGCCTGGATCCGGACCAGAAAGAACAGCTGATCGAGGTGATTGAGAAACTGCTGAAAGACAAAAGCACAGTAAGTACAAACAAGACTAGTAACTGGTTTTACTGCGAGTTGCGGGCGTCACGGCCACTGGAGGGCGCCCCAGTCAAGCGAGTCTCTCTCAGCTCTCCATCCCTGAGCTCATTCAGCAATGCCATGGTTTGTTAACACCCACTTAAACCCGCACATCTTCAGATGCTCCTTGTTAAGTGTCTATTTGGAAGGCATTTTCGCACTGATGCTAGTGTCAGCTTAATTTTCTCAAAGGCCAACTTCTTCTCTTTTTTTCATCTAAATGGACCATAAATTAGTTGGATTCTCAAATTCTGTGTTTTAGCCAGTCAGAGATACAGTGCAGGCTACCCATTAGAATAGTCAATAGACACCACATTAATTTGAGGAGGTCACAGTGAATACCATAAAGGGTGTTTAAATGCCAATTTCACACGTGTAGACGTTTGCTATAGAATGCAGAGTACATTGTGTTCATATATACAAGTCATGCACAGTTTGTTGCAATTATGTATTCACAGTGTATACCTATCATTATACAAACAAAACAAAGCGGCTTAGGCCAAGGGGGGATGGAAAGCCCAGTACCAGATGCATAGCATATTTAGCCCCAGACGCTAACGAAGACAGATGACTTCGCTCTGTTGAAGCCCACATTCTGAAGCTGGGGACAGCGAGAGAGGGCATTATCATCACACAGACCTACAAGCACTATCAGTTGGTGATAAATGGTGAAAAATCTGAACACGGTGGATAGTTAATAGCTATCAAGCAATGCATTTTTATGACGCCAGGGTTATACTGTCTCGAAAATACCCACAATGATGGAGCCTCTTCTTGCCCTTTTAATTCTATTGCCAGATACCAGTGGTAATGCTGTGGAATGATGTGTAAATGATAGGGCTGGGATGACATGCTTATCTCATGTTTCAGTGCTATCACGATACGATTCGATATGTATTGATATTCTTAACTATTGCGATTCGATATTATGATTTATTGCGATTTTTGTTTGCTTTTTGAACATCAGACCATGGGAAAAAGTTGAATCATGCACTACTAGAGACTGGATATCATATTTGCAAAAACAATACACATCACGTTGGTCAGTCTAGTTGAGTTTTATTTCAGCAGCATCATTGCTACACTGCATGTACAAGTGGTAAATAAAATGTACACGCACAGTAGAATGAATAAAAGATATATACTTTTTGAAGTAAGCTGCTACATTTAGCTGTTCCTGTTCATCAGTATATTATCACGATACTTGGGTGTGAATTCGATTAAAAAATATTGTAAAAAAGAAAAAAGAATCGCGATACTTAAGAAAATCAATTTTTTCCCCCACGTCTGGTAAGTGACATTGTCAAATTGGTGGTTGATCCTATTTTGTAGACATAACATGCTTGAAAACTATAACTACAACTTTTGCTGGCAAAAAGGGACATGTGGCATGAGATAATGACACTGTGGAGATACAGTGGAGCCCTGTTTATGAGAATCACACAGTGGGGGTTGATTGGTGGAATGAAATGTTTGGAAAAATCAATACGAATAAATTTTCAATACCATAGACCTTTTCACAGCAGCCATGTTGACATGAAATAGCAGGTAAACGCAGGTGTTACTAATGACACCAATGAAAGTTCTGTACCTAAACAGAACAGAATCTTTATTAATATGGTTAGTAACACCTGTGTTTAGCTACTATTTCATGTCAAAATGGCTGCTGTGAAAAAAGGTCTATTAAATTTTCCCCACAGCTTCAAATATTGATATCTGCACGCATTTAAATTTGAAATACTAGTGTAGGTAAGTGGCTTCAATTTGTGTAGCAAAAAAAACACTTCAGTTATGAATTAATTTAACATATTAATCGTCTCTTTTGCTCATTATGACTGTTGGGCCGACGTGTTTCTGAGGTTTGTATCAACAAACCTACAGCCGCTTTGCTTTTTCTGCTCTTTCCAATCTTAAGGTAACGCAGTTTTTCAGACATCTTTTGGGTTGCTAACACTCAGGTTTTCCATATCAGGGGTTCATGAATCAGTTCATCTGCAGATCAGTGGATTCGACGAGGTAATTGCTGCGTAGTTGATGTCACCGTATTAAGATGCGCGCTGAGGAAACATTTGGTTATTGTTCCCGTCCCGTGGCATTGTCCAGGCCTCCTGACATTTACCTTTACAGATGTGCCCATTTGGTTAAATGGCTGTGACACAGGGAGGCCTGCTTATAGGCAGGATGGTTTAAAGAGAAGATGGGAAGGGCTGATGACAGAGACAACATAGGAGTTTGTGCAGCTGTTTTACCGTGATGGATCTATTATCCAGCCATTACAAGATAAATGATCGATCCCTCCCATCCTCCTCCCCCTCCTGCACCCTCTGCAAAATTGAAATGAGAACAGAAAGGAGGGGCAGGGGGCGGGGGTACTATGATTAGGGGCTAGGTGAGATGCCCATTAATTTAAGAGAAAAAAAGAGGGAGGAGAAAGAGAGCAGGAGAGGAGTGAACGAAGGGAGGATAGGCCGACCCCACACTGGGCCATCAATCAAAAAGGCGCACGTTGTCTCTGGCGTGATGACCCAGCACTCTCTGCCTCTCTGGCACCCTAATTAGAATTCATAGCAAAATAGATGCAAGGAAACGGTTTGGGCCCTTCATAATTTTATAGGAAATTTATTGTTATTAGAAGAACCATTTGCTTAGTGTGATTTTTCCATTACCGGCTTGTCACGCAGGGTAGATAATATGGTTGAGGTGGAGGAGGAGGGGGAGGAGGTGTATGAACTCCACAGATTGGGGTGTCAGTTTTGTTGATGGTGCATGTAGTTTACCTTGGAGCTGTGTCTAATGGGGGAAGTTGGTAGAGAATGCACAAAGCCAGGCGGTAGGATCTACATGCCCAGAAACAGAGCCAGCTGTAGTCGCTAGAGACGGGAAAGGCCTAGGGCGAAATGACACATACCTGTGCAACAATACATACCAGCACCCTTTGAAAGTATTACATTCTAGTACATGATTTGAAGTACTTCACTTCTTTAGTAATAGAATATGTTTGCAAAGATATAAACATAAAAGCTTCTCTATGCATTAAGCAGCTTTTTGTTCTGATGCCACCTTGTGAAGAATGGTTAAAAATGACTTAAATTAACTTGAAAATGTATTATTTACATTTATTTTTTTTCTCCAAGTATTTGTAGTTTATTTACAATGATTTTGTTCAATGAATATGAAGTCCTTGCAGGCAAAACAGTCCCAATATTGGACCCTGTTTGGCAGATAGCGCCACTTTCTCTAATTAAGATGAGGTGAACCTGCTGAGTGGAGGGTTTCCAGTTCAAATGCTGCAAACTGGCCCGACTGGAAGGGTTTCGGTAATTATTTATTGAGGGAGCCATTTATTTATTGATGGATTTTTAAAAATACAATAACTGAAACCACTCAAAGATAATTGGATGTTTAACAGTGTCTACATTAAACACCTTTGATCACATCTATATATAAGTTCATATATTTGTACGGTTTCTTTTCCAAAGAAAGAACACATTGTTTTGTTTTTTTTTTGTTTTTTTTTTTTTTTTTCAGAAGCATGTTGAAATCAGCTACAGCCAAGGCTTCACAGCTTAAGAGCACTGTCATATTAGTATTGACTTACCATGACATGTGTCTCATTCCTGAAATGGTAACCTACAGATGGACACACAGATGACAAACAACATGGTACACACCCAAGCCACATAAATTGAGATTGTCAGGAAATGAAATCTAAATATCTATTTAGTTGTATTAGCTGTCATGACATTAGCCATGTCTAGATACAGATATTGAGATATTGAGATTTCTTGCCCGTCCATAGTCTGTGAAAACTATTAAGAATGCTAGTAGGTATTTATTGGAGAATGGTGGCATTGAGTTACCTCCGACCTGCAAATACCCCAACAAGCCCATGTTTATGTATAGTATCTAAATGCTGTGTCATTACTTGCATGTCCATATGACTTGTAAGAAGTTATTCCAATAGCTGTAACTTAATGCATCAGTGTGAAGCCAACAAAGTGTACTTGTTTGATCATCTTCCATTCATCAGTATTTGTTTCTCAGGCTCTGTGAATGTCAGAAAGGCTAATAATCACTTGGATTTAAGGTTTGTAATTCTACAGACAGCAGCTATGCACACACACAAACACACACACGGTTACACACATATATTACACAAACACACATACTCGCGTGAGTGCGCATGCACACACAATCAATGCAGGCTCATGACAGTGCTGATGGGTAAACGCACAGGGTTCTCACAGGGGCCACCAGGGGCCCGTCTGCTTTAATTGGGGAGACCAGATTCTGCTCCCTTTCCCTACTTTTTCACCCTCTGCTCCCCCTCGCCTCCCCACGTTAATGCTGTTTGCATATTAATACACTGCCATGTCACTCAATCAGTCAGTCAGTGAGCCAGCAGGCAGTTGGGAGGGAACATGGAACAGCCAAATGAGTTTTTTTCCCTCTCTCCTACCAATAAAACGTAGTTGATTGTTAGCTCTCCCAGCTGCTGCGTCCTCTTCCTCTTCTCTCTTGTCTCATGAATAGAACATAAAATGAGTTTTGCATCTGAGAAAATACCAATTAGGGTGAAGTATTAAAAGACTGTGTTGGATGTCTCTTATTGATGGATGTCTTTCACAATGCTGTGTAAAATTAGTTTCTAAAACTTTGAAAAAGTGCAGTAATTTACTCTCTAATTAAGCCAGGACTATTTACAGCCTGAATCTTGTTTACTGTAATCAGAGTTGTAAAATGCCATTATTGTCTTAATTTACCTCATCAAGTGTTGTATTTTTCTGACCAGGGTCAAGTCCTTTAATGTGTGCTTTGTTTCTCTGGAGAGACAGCTTGTGTTAAAGATACAGCATTGGTTCATTTTGTCCCCATATGTTCGCATTCATCTTGCTGTCAGGTGCACATCGGCACAGACATACATGCCTGAGAGAAATCAGAAACACCGACAGTTTATTATACGTTCTTCTCCTTTGCTTCATGCTTTCCTGTAGCTGGTGGCTGGCAGTGTGGTGATGGCCTTTGAGGAGGTGTGTCCGGATCGGATAGACCTGATCCACAAGAACTACCGCAAGCTGTGTAACCTGCTGGTGGATGTGGAGGAGTGGGGCCAGGTGGTCATCATCTCCATGCTGACACGCTACGCCAGGACACAGTTCACCAGCCCCTGGAAGGAGGTGAGGCAGCCGTCATTGAGGGTCCTCAACAAAAGCATCACACATGTCAGGATATCTGCAGGTTCTTAAAGGACTACTCCAGCGCTTTTTTGCAAAATACCCCTTTTCCGACTTACTCAGACTGAAACAAGATGTTCAATACCATTTTCACCTCTGTACGTCCACTGGTTCGGTTCCTATGGGTAGCATTTCATGTTAGCTTAGCATAAATACTTGAAGTTTACAGGAGTCATTAGCTTAGGTCTGTCAAAGTGAAAAAATAAAGCTTACAGCAACTCAGAAGCTGTCTTATTTACACAATGTATCATGTGTGTTTGAAATACACATCTTGGAAATTTAAATAAAAAAACGTCATTTCAGGAGAAGTTAGATGGTACAATAACCGCTGAACACATGTATCCATCCATCTGTTTTCAGCAGTTATAGTTCATACTATCTAACTTTTTGGGGGGTCAAATTGGCTTCAATTCCATTTCAGTTGGCAATTTTCGATAACTAGAGATATTCAAAGAAAGGATGCTGGGTTCTGGTGGAGGTGATACGATGAATGGACATGCACGTGTTTAATGGGCAGTGTGTAAATCCTTGAAAGAGGAGTTTGAAGAGAATGAATAACTCCTGAGTCATGGAAAAACCCAGTTTCTCTAATATGACACCTTTTCAGATATCAAGAAATCCAGCCTGAGATTTAGATTGGTGGTTGTGTATTTTTGAAATTATGTCATAGGTATATTATAAAATGGCACTATTAACAGAGAATCATAAAATTTTCTCGACCGATAGGTTGAGATAAATTATCTCAACTTTTTGCTTAATCTCAAGTTAAAAACATGAAGTTGCCAGGTATTCACTTGTCAAACAATATGATAAACATTGTGGCATGTCAGTCATTGTCAGGAGGATGTTAGATAGATGCAAGTGTTGCAATTATGCATTAATGTCACATAATACACGGTTTGTGTTTCAGGGAGCCACATTTGATGAGAACAACGAGAAGACGTTCTACGACTCTGAGGAGGAGAAGAAAGACCAGGCGGAGGCCAAGCCCTACGTTATGGACCCCGACCACAGACTGCTGCTCAGGAACACCAAGCCTCTGCTTCAGAGCAGGAACACTGCCGTGAGTTGACCTGACACTCAAAACACCCACGTATACAATTATCCTGGAGACTTACTTTCTCCATGCATGAAGAAAGTGCATTTTAGAGAATAGAATCAACACACAACTCAAATGAAGCTCAAGGGGGAAAAAAATGTGGCCGTGTGGGCAGGTGAAATATGTGAATTTGTTTGTGTGCTGCTCTTAAACCTTTTGAGAGAGATATAAGCAGCCTTGATCAAGGTGTCTGAGTGTGGGCTCTGCTCACGTCTCACCGCCGTCTCAGAAATCAAGGCTGCATGAAGACTGATGCTGCTACTGCCCTGTGCAGACACACACACACGCACACCCACACTCATGTAATATGCACCGATAATGCCTTCCACGATACACTTTCGCACACACGCACACGGATACACGACAGGGAGGGAGTGCGCGCGCATACACCTGCCGTGGTGCACCACCGAGATTGGGAAAATAAATAAATAAAGAGAGCGGGGTGAGTGCAGATCTCCATCACCCAGGAGTCTCAAGGTCTCTGTCGCTGTGCAGCAGCAGGAGGAAAAATGCTCCCAAATGAAAGTGTTGATTAAAATGTGACATGTAGTGTCTTTACCAGAGGAAACTCGGTGACATCCTCCATCTTCATAGATGCCTGAACCCTTTCATTCTGGCTGCAGCTATGGACATATGTCCTGCTGCCTTTTAAAACAGTGCTGAAAAATTACCTTTAGTGTCATGAGTGCCTAGGAAAGTACTAAGATACATGTTAAGGAAGGTTTTTTTAGGCTTGTTGAGAAAGGTAGTAATATAGTAGGTGCAATAATAACTCTAATAATAATAAACATCATAAATAATAATAAAGCAATAAAAAGTTTTCAAAGCAGTTTGCAAAGTAATTCACAAAGTGTTTTATAAAATGCCATAAAAACAAAACAAAATGAGGACTGGTAGAGTATATAAAGAGATATATGGTAAAACTTGGGAATCACAAGAAAAAGTGGCTCATAAAATTAAAATATATCTTACAACACAAGATTAAAAAGTAGTTACAGAAAAGCTAGTCTACAAAGGTTTGTTTTAAGTGATAAAATGCTGTTGATTTTTGATTTTTTTTGTTTTTTTGTTTTTTAAATGTCTAATCAGATGTGTTGTTACCCTGCTGTTTTAGGTGGTGATGTCTGTAGCTCAGCTCTACTGGCATCTGGCCCCTAAACATGAAGTCAGCATTGTCACAAAGTCACTGGTTCGACTACTAAGAAGCCACAGGTAAAGCCCCTGCCTGTTTTTTCCTTGCTTAGTTAACTATCATGACTTACTTGATGACTGTCATTGCGTTCTGAAATCTGTGTCCTTGTTGGTGCTGGCAATATTTGAATATGTTATACTGTTTTTTTCTTTTGCTCAGAGAGGTGCAGTACATTGTGCTGCAGAATATAGCCACAATGTCCATTCAGAGAAAGGTAAGACTCTAACCCTAACGTGCACACTGTTTTCCGCCTAAATTTTATGGAAGATGATACCGTACATTGATGCAAACTGTCTAATAGCATCATGAATTATTTCCGACCAGGGAATGTTTGAACCTTACATGAAGAGTTTCTATGTGAGATCCACAGATGCCACACACATAAAAACACTGAAGGTAACAGTTTCTTTTGTGTATGACAAAATAGTGCAACCCAGCTGTAACACATGAAAGATCCCTATTATTATTATTATAACTGTTATTTTTTTCCAGCTTGAGATCCTGACCAACCTTGCCAACGAAGCCAACATCTCCACCATCCTGAGAGAATTTCAGGTTTGTCTCCTGTTTTCCAATTCTGTTAACTTGGATGGGTCACACCCACAGCAAGTGATGACTTTTAAACATTTCTTTCTATTCACTGCCCTTTTCCCTCGTTTTTCAGACCTATGTGAAGAGCCAGGACAAAGCGTTTGCGGCAGCCACCATCCAGGCCATCGGCAGGTGTGCCACCAACATCTCCGAGGTGACAGACACCTGCCTCAACGGCCTGGTGCTGCTGCTTTCCAACAGAGATGGTAAAGTGGGATTTGTTGGTTCGTTTGTTTTCTGTTCAGTGCTGAAAGTTTCCATTCACTGCAAAGCATTACACCTTAAAGGAATACTCCAACATTTTGGGCAAAAGACCCTTTTTCCGACTTACCCAGACTGAGACAAGATGTTTGATACCATTTTCTTTACTTTACTTTACTTTACTACTACTACTAATGATAGCAATAACAGTAGTAGTAGTAGTTACTAGTTGTAGTAATAATTTCTGGTTCTCTTTCTCCACAGAGACTGTGGTGGCTGAGAGCGTTGTAGTGATCAAGAAGTTGCTCCAGACACAGCCCACCCAGCACAGTGAGATCATCAAACACATGGCCAAACTCTTCGACAACATCACTGTACGATTCATTAATAAGTTCCTATTACATCTTACATCGGATTTGATCAAAATGGAAATCAGGGCTGGTGCTAACCTGATGGGATAAAATGTTAATATGACGTCTGTTCCAAGTAGTCCAAATAAGACTAATACTAATCAACCAAACTCCCAGGTTCCTATGGCCAGAGCCAGCATCCTGTGGCTGATAGGGGAGTACTGCGAGAGGGTGCCAAAGATCGCGCCTGACGTGCTCCGTAAGATGGCCAAGAGCTTCACAGCAGAGGAGGACATTGTCAAGCTGCAGACGGTCAACCTGGCAGCCAAGCTCTACCTGACCAACTCCAAGCAGGTACAAAATATAAAGACCTGCAGCAGGATAGATGTACCATGTTGGGCTGAACTCAGGGCTAATATGGGGCCAGATTTTTGACACACTGTCTTTACCACATGCATGGTGAATATTAGGAAAGTGATAATCAGATTCTTGTTGCCAAACTATGACCCCGTAAATCATTTCTGGAGGTTTCCCTTTTAAGCCATTATACTGATTTACACAACTTTGCTTAGCAGTAATTGAACGGTCCTACATCTCAGAGCTAAATGCCCTGTTTAAGTATACAGCTGTGGATGAGAAGCCTTTAATGTAATAGTGAATCTTTAGCTCTGCTTGGTATCTGCAGGTCCATTCAGTTAGATGGGGGTGATTTTAGCCACTGAACTGGGTTTATGAGCCCAGTCGCTGCCTCCTCAAATGAGCACATCATTACACCCCTCGCTCCCACTAATGTGTCAGGGGTAGATGGAGAGAGAGGTAGAGAGGTGTTGATAATGCAGTAGAGGAATAGTGCTATAGCGCTAGGTAGTAATTCTTGTTTTTATGCCTAACTAAATAATACATGTTTGTGTAAGTGCTCCCTCTCCCTATCATTGGCCATAACAAAGCAGGGAAAAAAACAGTGACAATTGGGAGACAAAACGGAAAAATGGAGTCTATTGGTAATCTATTAATCAAAAAAAATTAAGGAAACATGGAGTGGTGTATACAATGGTAGAGATTCACAAGCATTCAGTAATGGCAGTTGCTTAGTGCAATACTTGAATTCAGAATGTGAGGCTCAACTTCACTTTTATCCATCCATCCATCATCTACCGCTAACTTCACTTTTACTTGATTTTAAAGGAATACTCTGACGTTTTGGGAAAAATACCCTTTTTCCGATTTACCCAGAATGAGACCAGATGTTTGATACCATTTTTACTTCTGTACGTCAGCTGGTTCTGTTGTTATGGGTAGCATTTTGTGTTAGCTTAGCATAAAAACTTGAAGTCTACAGGTTTTATTAGCCTAGCTCCGTCAAAGTGAAAAAATAAACCTTACAGCAATCTTACAGGAAAAAACATTCCAAGACGTGTGTTTCAAACACACGATACATTGTGTTTGACTGAGCTAGGCTAATGACTCCTGCAGACTTCAAGTCTTTATGCTAAGCTAACACAAAATGGTACACACAGGAACCGAACCAGTAGGCGTACAGAGGTGAAAATGGTACTGAACATCTCGGCTCAGTGTGGGTACGTTGGAAAAAGTCGGAAAAAGGGCATTTTTCCCAAAACGTTTCTTCAGTACTTGCTGATATTAGTTTCACAAATAACAATAATAATAATAATAATAATAATAATAATAATAATTCCACATGCTCTGCAGACCTCGTTTCTCCTCAAAACCTCTAATTTACGCATCCTTTCCTTTTCTTCTTTTCTTACACTTCTTCTCACCTTTCTTTCCTGACTGTCCCTCAGACCAAGCTGCTGACCCAGTACATCCTGAACCTCGGCAAATACGACCAGAACTACGACATCAGAGATCGAACACGCTTCATAAGACAGCTGATTGTGCCCAACGAGAAGAGCGGCGCCCTCAGCAAGTACGCCCGACGCATCCTACTGGCGCCCAAACCAGCCCCAGTTCTTGAGTCTGCCTTCAAAGGTACTTCATACAGCCGCAATATCAGTCTCTCTTCCCTTGTTTCACCTCATATTAAATCCTCTAAATAACATGGAAATTGGAGATTGAAACCTCCCCCCTCCCCCCCTTGCCTGTTTGGTAATACATCTAAGGGAATCCACTGAATCCATATTAACTGGACCTCCATTTCCCATCTAGTGCTGTTAAGTCCAGTAGTATGCAAAGTTGATTCAGGCAATAGTGGTTTTATTATTCT
>OMKZ01027537.1:0-14268 GCA_900302535.1 Neoniphon sammara
TATATATTATTATTATTTTTTTTTTTTTTTTGTTATGCCAAGCTTTCCATTTTTATTCCTTTCTGTTTGTCGTGCTACTTTTGATGCTACCTATCCTTTAGCACAGCAATTTGTTTACGTCTACTGTAATACTTGAATTTCACATGCACAATATTTTTTTTTATTTTTATACTATTAAATTCTATTTCTGTCATACTTGTTCTTATTTAATATAGGGTAATATAGGAGTTTTTTGTGTATATAGCCAACACACCACTGTGTTTTTTTTAAGTTATGTCTGTTTTTTGTCATGTAGGCTATGTGAACTGCTGTCACAGAAGAATTTCCCTGCGGGGATAAATAAAGTTCTCTCTACTCTAAAAAAACAGCAGTATTTTCCACGGCTGATATAAAGTGGAAGTGAAGCACAGAGATCTATTTTGATCAAACTTATACATTGATAGTCTAACCAATAATTCTGGCGGCAGTGGTGATGTTGAGGCTGTTACATTTAATAGGAGTTTTTACTCACATATGTGAGTGAAATGCTCACACTGTAGAGCCCTGTCCATTAACAAGCTCAGCGACTCTTCCAAGTGCATGCTAGCTCAAGATGTCTCTCCAACAGCACCAGAAGTAATGAATGAGCTCTGCTTGAGCGTGAACTCGGCGCTCTGGCCTCAGTGGTGACGCAACCGGCCATATGACATCGGAACCAATCACAGACATGGATAGGGATCAGAAGTAGAAAAGACACAAGACAAAGTTCGGCTGTGATGTTGTGCACAAAGCACACTGAAACACTGCATCCCTTGTCTTGCAAGACGTCTTTTCACCCTGAAAGTTCTACTTTGTTTGAAGTATACTGCCTACTTAAACATCAAACCAAAGCGATCATCAGCCAAAAAATAGACCAGTGTACTATTTGACAGAAAGAATAACCAAATAATAACTTTATTTGTCACATCCATAATTGTACATGTACAGCAGCTGTGAAATGACAACTTTGCAAGTAGCAAAAGTAAAGCTATATAGCAGTAAAAGAATTCAATAAAAAATATAAAGCTACATACAGGGATAAATAATAGAATATCAATAATAATATAAAGTTATATACAGGGAAAAATAACGGCATATCACAGAATCTATATGTACATAATGAAAATAAGGTAAAAGCAAATTCATCATCAAATCATATTCTTCTAACAGTGCAAATCAAAGGCTCAGGATAAAGGAAAACTGTAATAAATCATGTTTAAGAAAAAACAAAGTGCCCTCACAGCTCAATGAAAATGATAAAGACAACATCTCTCTGCCTGTATGTTATACCTGTGTCTTGAAGGCGGGACGACGAGGCTCCAGTGATGAGTGCTTTGCAGGTTTTCGAGGAATTTATCTGCCAGCGGCTGATGCAGGGCTACCAGATCATCGTCCAACCAAACAACAGGAAGCCGCAACCCGCTGTGGCCACGCCTCTCGGCAGCAGTCCACTCTACTCCAGAGGTAAAACTCCGCTGTTAGGATTTTTTAGACAGTTTAGTTTTTCTCAGTATAACAGAAATTGTACAATGGTACGACAGTGAGAGCTGCATAATCTCCCTGTTCAAAACCATTAATATTCAGAGTACCCACAGATTGAAAACGCCTGAAAAAGTTTAAGATTTTCTAAATATAAGGCCTAAAAAAAGAATTAAAATGTTTTAAATACAGTAATTATGAGTCTTATTTTTTCGGCATGGAGTGACATCTGTCAATGTCTCTGCATGTCACTGTTTAAAGTCAGCAGCCCAGTTGTGGTTTGTGCTCTGTCTTGTCAGGTTTCCTCTTGCAATGGGGAAAAAATGGGATCAGTTACAGATCTAATTTTTTTTTTAGTTGTATTTTTTATTCTTGACAATTTTATATTCCCATGCTGAATTGCTACTTAGCAGTGTCTCCCCTCAAACTTGCAGGTTAGTAACAGTGTTTGTAAACAGCAGCTGGATAATTTTAACTTTAAAGTAAAGTGTAAAACTGCCCAGCACTGCCCAGACAGTTCATGTGTGTTAACCTTAACTAGCATATTTCCCTTTTAACCATTAATTTCCACACACATTGCTGATGTTTTACTGTAGGTGAGGACAATTCATAACCCCTTTATCCAAGGGGGCCCTCATGCTAGAGGTGCAGGGTTAGATTTTAGATTCTATTCATTGCTTATGTTAAGGTTAGGGAGGGGTTAGGGATTGGGATTAGGGGTGGTTAAAGTTAGGGATAGGGATTGGGGTGCGGTTAAGGTTAAGAATTAGAGTGGGGTTAAGGTTTAGGAATAGGGAGTTGGTTAGGAGTTGGGCTAAATTTTGTAGTCTGTCACTTGAGTTTCCCCACTGTACCTTGGCTTTAATTTTAGTTAACATTGTTATTTTGTATGCTGTTTTAACGGAAGCATGTAAGAGGTCCCAGGTTGTTCACCCAGGAGGGGCAGTCACATCCAATCTTCCACCCCTCTCTGGCTACTTCTGGAGCTCCCTCATGCTACTTGCCTGACGTTAATTTTTAATTCTAGTGGTTATCGCATTGTTCATAAAGTGAAGGAGGAGTTTGCTCTGGTCATATGCCCTCTGGTAGCAGTCCACATCTGATCTTCCACCTTCCTCTGATCTTCCATCTTCCACCATTAGGCAAGACTTGAGGTTCCCTCCACCTTCCGTTATTATTTTTTAATTTCAATTTTGTTTATAGTTTGCAAATCGGGATTAGTTATGTTTAAACGGAGAGGGAGTTGACTCTGACCATTCATACATAACGGGCGGTCGCATCTGATCTTCCAGTCCCCTTCAGCTGTACCAGAGGCTCCCTCATCGCACCTGTTCTATGTTTATGTTTTTTTATATGGTTACTGTTTTAGTAATATTGTCTGTCTAAATGGGGAGAGTGAGGAGGTTGCCTCTGGCCGTTCACACACAAGGAGTGGTCATATCCGATCTTCCACTCCCCCATGCTCTGCCTGTTGTTTCCTCATACTATCGCCATTGGTTTTTTAAATCTTATTTAAATCTTATTTAAAAATACTAATTAATTTAAGTTAGATTTTATTTATTACTTTTACTGTTAAGAGTGTGGTTAGAGGGTGGGGTGGGAATGGGAGGTCACCCCAGCCGTTCGCACACAAGGAGCGGTCACATCTGATCTTTGTGTTTAGGTTTTTATTTTAGGACCATTAAGGTTTTTGTTTACTTTGTATTACTGTCTCAAGTTGGAGATTATATTTGTATTCCCAGTTGTTGAGTTTGGGGTTTGAAAGTATAAAGTTTTAGGGTTAGGGTTAGCTTTGTTTGTCTTTGAGACAAAATGGTGGATTTTTGTCGGGAAAAACAGCTTTGTTTGTAAGGGCGGTCTGTCTCATGGGTTTTTTATTTTAAGTTTATGATTTTCTTGGGTTGTTTTAAAGTTGTTAAAGTTTATCCTAGGTAGGTTTTAAGACGCCTTTCTTTTGTAAGTTTGTTGTTTGTGTTTTTTTATTTGTCTTTTTATTTGCTGCATCGCCTTTGCAGTGTTTTTTGGAGAGGTTGCCTGTTTGAAGGTAAAGGGATGGTTTGTATGCCCTGTCTTGGATGTCCAAATCATCTGTCCCTTTCCTTTCTTTATAATTTTGGTGGATCTATTGCGGATACTTTAGATGCTATACAGTTTTATTTTTATCAGTTTTGTTCTTTGTTTATGAAATTATTTTTATTGTGAAACCTACTTAGACTGGTCAGACAAGGAACACTTCATCAGTAGTGTCACCACAGAAGAGTCCATTTTTAATTTATTTTAATATTTGTTGCCAGTATTGTCCTATTTTGTATGCGGTTGGTTCCAGTGGACTCTATCCATTGTTGTTTTAAAGAGATCTGGTCGTTGATATGGGCAATTTTTTTCATCTCAATATGTCATTTTTGGAGAAACTGTTTTTCTTTTTCAGCGAGCTCCGGCGAGAAGTTGAACATTGGAAAAATTATTTGCACCCTCGGGAACGTATCTTTGGCTGCCTCATACAGTTGCCCAATCTGTTTCAGGGGATTTTGCAGCGTCATGGTATTTTTATCATTTATGGCAAACAATAAAAAGATTTTTCGTGTGTCGCCGCTCGTGGGTGTTCTCCTTTTATTGATATTGTTGCTGTACATCACTTTGGCTCCTGGGTAGGAGTCTAGGTTGATTTGACAACCCAGATTGTTAGGCAGTCTGGAGATGTTTGAATCTCCTACTATAAGGTATGGTTGGCATAAGTTAAGTTGCCAGTTCCTGAACTGGTCCACATAGTGTTCATGTCTTGTGAACAGGCTGCCTTTTGTTTCATTTTGGGTTGAGAGTTCTTTGGTTTTCTTGTCCAACAGTTGGATCACTTCCTGTTGTGCCAAATCTATTGTGTTTGTTTCCAGCTTTTTAAGTTTTTTTTTATACCATCTGGAGGATTAGGATTAGGCTTTATTTACTTAACATATTTTTATTTTATTCAAGATGGAAAAACCATTGCTGCTTAGAATGCAACAGCCTTCAATAAATGTTAAAAGTAAATTTGACTGACAGACTCCTGATAATTGTCTTTAGAAGTATGGTTCAGCTGTTTGCAGTGCAGTATTTTAAAAAATATTGTACAATATCCTAAAATCGAATTGCAGTACATACAGAATTGGCACCCGGGTATCTGGGGGTCCTTGCCCGTAACCCATCTCTAGTTTTTTCTTCCTTCATATGTTTTTCAGGCTTGGTGTCTCTGCGCAGAGCAGAGGAGGAGGAGACCGTTTACTGGCTCAGTATGGGTCGGACTTTCCATAAAGTTTGTCTCAAAGACAAAATCATCACTGTCACCCGCTACCTGCCCAAGTGAGTACTGACCAGTACCTTATAGAGAGGAGGATGGAAATGTATGTTATTACCTTTGTGTTTGTGTGTGTGTGTGTGTGTGTGTGTGTGTGTGTGTGTTAGGTACCCATATGAGTCAGCCCAGATCCAGTACAGCTACAGCCTGTGCCCTCCACACTCAGACGCCCACTTCCTGTCCTGCTGGGTGGAGTTTGGCCATGAGAGACTGGAGGAGTACAAATGGAACTACCTGGACCAGTACATCTGCTCTGCCGGCTCAGAGGACTTCAGGTAGACATGCTTTGGGCAAAATACCCTTTTTCCAATTTACCCAGTGTGAGACAAGATGTTTGATACCATTTTCACCTCTGTACGTCCACTTGTTTGGTTCCTATAGGTAGCAATTCAATAATAAAATAAATATCCAACAAATAAATCATCCAGTTAATCCATGCCCATTTCCTCAACCATTGGTTTAACATTCCTGCTGATCTGACTCCCTTGGCAGAGCTCCCTAGGCAGTCAGTCATTCATTGACAAGCCCATGCTGCAGCAAGTCCGGTTCACTTCCCTCTTGTTATGGTGGTCCACACTTATGTCTCCACATATGGATTAGCCAATCAACAGTCTTTTTTGCTGCAGAATTCAACACAAGAATTGCAAACACAGGAAACCCTGAAGATGCCACTGACATGACTAACTTGACTCAATTACTGACCAATCAGAGACTCAAAGAAGGGGAATTGTGAGTAAGCTGTATTTTTATTGATATGTGGGATTAATTTGAGCTGAACTATTTTGAAACATTGAGGATTATGGATAATTTGTTGTTGGATTACTATACTGGAGGATTTCTGTAGAATATTTTTGTTGGAATTTTCTCATGGGATTTTCTGTTGAATCAGAAGTGAACTCTTACAACTGCTTAGAACCACCACCACACATTCATCCACACACTCACAAACACACTAATAACTGAATGCAAATTTTATTACTTGGCTGCTTGGTTGTGCTGTTGTTTGTGTTGGGATATTTTATGGTGATTTTGTTGTATTGCAATGTTCAGGGTACATGATTGGAGTGAGCACATTAGATTTCAGGTATCCTTTGTGGGTTTGATGATTTTCATTGTTGACTACTTTGTCAGACATTATCCTGACTAGCATCCCAGAAATCTGCATCAAACCATCAAAATTCACACACACATATACATGCACACTGCATGCAAATTGAGAATAGACAAGTGTCTCATTTTAAAAGGCTCATTTATGGCCAGATCCAAGCTAAAGTTGTGATTTAGGAGGAATATTATGAAAGAAACTGTGGTCTTCTTTCATAATAACTGTTTGAAGGAGAAAGCATGAATGGTGAGGTGATCTGGAAGATCTGGAAAGTAGATTGCCATAGTGCCATGCCATCCTAACCCTAACCTATGCAGTAGCATGGCACTAGAGTGTTATGGCATGATGGCCAATGAGCCTTCATGCCATACCACTTACTGGCCATACCCATGCCATACCCAGAGTGGTATGGCACAATGTGGTCTTACAAAGAAATTGCACTAGCATGCATTGATCTATAATTACGTAGATTGATGCATTAATAATAAGAAATTAGCTTATTTGAACATGCTGGGGTTAGACAGGTAGAGGACACCCCGGTCTACCAGCAGAGGTACCGCTTAGGTACCGGCAGAAGCCGTTTGTGTTCGTGGCAGCTGCCAGTAAGAAGTGGTATCTGCTGGCGAGAAGTGATGTTTTTTAGAGGTTGGATTGGTGTCTCTGGGATTTAAGAAGAAGACATTAAGTTTACTGACATTATCTCGCAGGATTTCTGGGTAAGGAAGTCTTTCAGACTCTCAAAAATTCGAACAGCTGTCCTTGCTGATAATGGAGCCACCAAAGAGTGAAGTAGCCTTTTGCAGCTTTGATCTTCACAACTATATCAAAAGATAAATTTTATAATTACTCATGATGTGAATATATGTGAATATCATGGTTCATTGTAATACCATCAGTACATGAGTATAATCAGTGATGTAATGGTAAAATCAGAAGGTGGGTCTTCATATAAACTGAGTCAGATTGGTACTATTTATGATGTTTACCAGAAGTGTGATTTGTACAGATTTACATAAGCCTGAAAAGATGGTAAAACTGAGTTTAGTTGGGTTTGCATTCCACTGATTTCCCACATGTGATGGTAATTTGTTTATTATCATATTCTTTGTAAAGTCCACTGTGGAATTAGGGTCAGCATCAAAGATTATGGTTTGTAAATGAGACCCCTAATTTTTTTTCTGCATCTCTAGTCTGATCGACTCTCTGAAGTTCTGGAGGACTCGCTTCCTACTGCTGCCAGCCGGTGGGGCTCGGCGGGTGGCAGACTGGGAGGGGCACTGGGATGTTTACGGAGAGGGAGCTGGGACTGGTATGGGCGGTGCAGGGGACTGGGTCCTGCTGGATGGCTTCATCCGCTTCCTGGAGGGCCTCAACCGCATTCGCCGACGCCATCGCTCTGACCGGATCATCCGAGTGAGGCTCTTCTGTTACTCCGGTTATTGTTTATTATCCCCTTATGGAAATGCTGTTTACCTTTTGAACCAATTTACTTACAGTATATGTCAGAGTTTTCATATTGCATATATTTAATATATTCTAGTGTTATTTTTGTCAATACTAGAGTCACAGCACAGTGCTGTTTAGGGGTTTCAGCTTTTGTCTGTACTGATATTTATCTTTGGACCACTTTATTTTTATAGAAGCTAGTTGAGTGGCAGTGTTGACTGGAGTTAAAGGTATAGTTTGGAATTTTTTACATGAATTTTTGACTGCAGGCGGCGCATGTGGTGGACGGTCTCAATGGCAGGGAGTGGAGTACCAGTGATGCGCTGGGCAATTCTTTCATTAATTCAACCTTTTATTTTACCTCAAACAGCCATTGAGGAGGTATCCTCATTTACAATGAGGAGGTATCCTCATTTATACTAAATGGAGTACTTGCTAGTAAAACACCTGAAAATAAAAACAATTAAAATACAGGAAAATAAATATTTTATCAAGTAAATAATATAAAAGAAATAAATACAGTGTAAAAGAATACAAATGGAGTAAAAAAAATCAGGCCTGGTCCAACCTTAGCCCGAAAAAATTCTGTCTGAGCCCGTCCCAACTCGACCTACAACAAGCTTGTTCCGTTTTTGTTCTAATAAAGTAGATTAGATTAAGTCGTCTTTCAGGGCGGGGCTGCTGTACTGCTGGATAAATGTTATTCCGTTACTTTCCCATGCACTGAAAAATAGTTATATCTGTCATTCAAAGTTCAAACTCTAATTCAGAGTTACTTTTGAATGACAAACATCAGTTCAGAAGAATTACATGCGTGATCATATTGAATAGGTTTTCGTAATTTCATCTGGCAAAGGACTCTGAAGTGGACTCAGCGATTCACAAAAAGCCAACATTTAAGCTATAAAAACACACGGAAGGAATAAACATTAGACTTTGCGCATTACAGAGAAATTTAATGACAGAAATCTGTTCCGTGCGAGCCGGGTCTGATGGTAAAAACATAGGAATTAACAAAAGGATTTAAATAGCCTACTGAAGTAGGCTATATTTTTCTTTCTTGCTTTTTTTTTTAGTAAAGAGAGCAATACTTACTATTTGTTTGTTTATTATCCCCAAAAAACAAGGATTAACCACACTTTAGTACAATAAAAAATTAACAATGATTTAATGAATAATACTAACAAGAATTAACTTTGGATAGCTTTATAGCCTAACAGAACAAGGCACAACAAGGGCAAGGCCTTATAGAAAATAAATTGTAGTCTAATCAAAACGAATAAATTAAATAGTGCAAACGCTCAGGTTGCCATAAACAAAAAAGCTAAAAACGAATACACACATTATTTTGCACTTGTAGGCTATAACAGAAAATAAATTGAATTGTAAACAAAATGGATAAATTAACTATAGTGCAAATGCTCAGGTTGCTATAAACAAAAAACAAAGCTAAAACATTGGCTATATGCAGGTGAACTACACGTGTGCTGAGCCCGCAACAAATGAACTGAAGCATGCGGTTGTCACAGCAGGGAGGGGAGGGGAGTTCAGGTGGACATACTTTGCCGGCATGCAACGTGTTATAACACCAATTTGTCTTGCAGATTATGGATGGATCAGTGTGATTGCTGTAAGGTTACAATGAATGTTATAATATATAAATATCTAGACCCCATCCCAATTACCAAAAACAAAAAACAAAACAAAAAAAATCTGACCATGACACTGACCCAACCCAGGACCGTGGAAATGGTGGAAAATTCGGGCCCGGCCGGGCTGGGCTGGTCTTGGGTCCGAGCAGAGAATCAAACCTCTAGGTTGGAATCCAGACTGATAGGGAGTGAGCACAGAAAAAGAAGAGAGATATGACTTGAGCAGATTATTCACCAAGGATTCCAGGATTTTAGCCAGGCAACGCAATTCGGAGATTGGCCGATAATTATTGCCATCATTTTCATCACCACCTTTATGCAAAGGAAGGACATAAGCTGTTTGCCAGGCAGATAAAAGTATTCCAGAAGAAACAGACAGATTGAAGATATGATTTTTGCTTTCTGCAATAAATGGCCCCAAGAGTTACAGAAAACAAGCATCCAGATTATCAGCATAGCCAGCTCTGTGTTGGCTGAATGTCTAGTCACGGCCTCCTTCAGCTACCTGCGTCAGGCGAATGAGGGTACTTTTCCTTGACCCTGGCAGTATTGATGAGCAGCAGCCGACTGGGAGCACTATGCACTTGGATGCGGTGCACCTGTCAGCGGAGGAAAGTCCTCATCTCACTCTCGGGTGTCCACACAATGTCCACACATAGCTGGTGTATCAGGGCCGGCTAGCACTAGCATCCAGGCTAAAAACAAACCATGAAAGGCAGATGTTTCTTCTGAGTTTGTCAGTTGAGGAGGTTTTACCAGGAGCTGAACTCTCCATGATGGTCTCCTTCATAATAAGTCAAATGAACCCAGTATTTAAAACCAGTAAAAACACGAATCATACAGTTACACCATAAAATTTGCATTTCTCTCACGCAGTTCGGAGGGTGGCTGCAAGCCAAGCTGCCACTCAGGTTTGCTTAGCTTGTTCCTTAAAACCAAGCCATCCGATGACTAAAATAGTTTGACCAGTTAAAAGATACAGTTAAAAACAACCACAGTTTCAAAAGTGTAATGTTAAAATATGGCTAAAAACTGAATAAAAAGTCAGTTAATGACAGGGTGTTCTGGTGGAGAAGTCACCCTCTGCAGTGCTTTCTGGTCTGAGACAGAGCAGTTGCTGTACCAGACTGTGATGCAGTTGGTGAGGATGCTCTTGATGGTGCAGCGGTAGAAGTTCACCAGGATCTTAGGAGACAGGTGGATTTCCTGGTCTCCTCAGGAAGAAGAGATGCTGGTGTGCCTTCTTGATCACGGTTGAGGTGTTGAGGGTCCAAGAGAGGTCCTCGGAGATATGGACACCCAGAAATTTGAAGCTGGCAACGCACTCAAACTCCATTCCATTGATATGGATGGGGTTGTGTGTGCAGCCTTTGGTCTTCCTGAAGTCCACAGTGAGCTCTTTGGTCTTCTTGGTGTTGAGGACCAGGTTGTTATTGGCGCCCCATGCCGCCTCTTCCCTGTAGGCCAATTCATTGTTGTTGTTGATGAGGCCGTTGTGTCGTCTGCAAACTTGATAATGGTATTGGAACCATGTACAGGTGTGCAGTCGTAGGTGAACAGGGAGTACAGGATAGGGCTCAGCACGCAGCCCTGTGGTACGCCAGTATTGAGGGTGAGGGTTGAGGAGGTGTGATTGCCTAACCCAACAAAGTGGGGTCTGTTGGTCAGGAAATCCAGTATCCAGCAGCAGAGGGAGGTGTTGCTTCCAAGCTCACCGAATTTGGTGATCAGTTTGGAGGGGATGATGGTGTTGAATGCTGAACTGAAATCGATGAACAGCATTCTCACATAAGTGTTGTTGTTGTCCATGTGGGAGAGGGCAGAGTGGAGCGCCATTGTCCTCTCTACTGTTCTGGCGGTAGGTGAATTGGAGGGGGTCCAGTATGGGTGGTAGACAGGTTTTGAGATGAACCAGGACCAGAGTCTCAAAGCACTTCATAATGACGGGGGTGAGTACAATAGGACGGTAGTCATTTAGGCTCGCTGCAGTGGTGTGTTTTGGCACTGGCACGATGGAGGTGGTTTTGAAGCATGTGGGGACATTAGCTTGGGCCAGTGACAGGTTGAAGATGTCAGTCAGGACCTCCATCAGTTGCCCAGGGCAGAAATGAAGTCTCACAAAATGATGTCAGTACAGTCAGACAAATAAATACATCTTGAGTTGTGAGGTGTAGGAGTAAAGGAGCCAACTGGTCACTGAAGATGGCTGAACATGAACTTTTTCGCTTGCTTTCTCCCTCATTGTTTCCTCCCTTTAGAAAGGCACGCCGCTGAAAGGACTGCAGGTTACTTGTCCACTTCCCCAGTATCCTGCAGAGCCTGTAGCGCCCCCATCAGGCAAGAAAGGCACCTCAGCTCTGTCAGCCCTACTGGAACTGGAGCAGAACCAGAAGTGAGTTGGTGAGGTGTCCAGTCCAGCCTGTTGTCTGAGCCCTGCATCTTCCAGCGCTGTAATACCTTTTTCTTCCAGCAGGACTCTGGAGGAGCAGCAGGGAAAACCCTATGTAGCTGCCACTGACCCCTGTAATGTTGCCACGGCTCCCAGTTATTTGGATAGTCCCCGCAAGGTCAGTGTCTTTACTGTGTGTGAGTGTGTGAAAGACCTGCAGTTTTGGGTGAAAAGGGCTATTGCACTCATTGTAGAGAGACTCAGAATGTTTTGTTTTACTTTGGGCATCACAGGTTTGTAGACACATCTAAATATATATAATTTGATGTATTTTATTCAGCAACAACTCCTTGTCACTTTCATAAGATGACTGACGTCTGCTGGTATGATGGTATGGGGCTTTGCTCTTATTTCTCCTCTGCCGGCTGCATTTTTTCCATCTGTCTGGTCTCTTGCTGTTGCTGGGCTGTGGGTGTGTCATCCTGGGATTTATTCTTCCTGTATGCTGACAGGATGCTGCCTTCATTTTGGATTTTATACGTAGCCCTCGCTCCTCCTACATCTATCATTCTCAGGTCAGTAACAAGGGCTGAATCACTTAGACTAGAGGTCTGTGTGTGTTGGTGCTTGCGCACGCGCGTGTGTGTGTGTGTGTGTGTGTGTGTGTGTGTGTGTGTGTGTGTGTGTGTTTGTGTCACCCTCTGCATGTCTGCATGGGCAGCCTCTGCAGATACTCTGTGTGTAGAGCTGACATGACTCTTTGTATGCAGTTCCTTGTGATCAAGTCATCCCTCATGCAAAGTAATGCCTGTCAGCTCCAACACCAGGATCACAGTTAATCCATGATGCCTTTTTGTTGCTGCAAACTTAGTGCAGTGCTCCGAGCAAGAATCCCACAGCTGAAACATTTGGAGATGAAACTGATTCAATATGGTTTAGTTTGCAGTTGTTACAAAATAACGTTTGGCTGCAGCCCTGATATACAGGATATATGTTGTCATTTTAAAAACTTTGCAGAGACTTTGCATAAAACAGGGTGAAACCAGTGCAGAGTATAGTAGAGTAGTCTTTATTGATCCCCCGGAGGAGTAATTCAGGGTGACACAGCACCAGCAGAAGTGATAACAGAAATTACAAAAATTATAATAAAAAATTAGAGGCCAATAAATAAACGATAAGCCAAAGAAACAGACTGCAGTATATTATGTACATGTGCATAATGTATATGTGTATGTATCACGTATATTGTTAGAACCCAGTAACCCCTATACAGGTGGTCTGGACCGGCTCTCTGTCTAAAGGGTCTGAACCTTGAGCCCCTTAGGGTTTACCCCTTTGGGGCTCAAGAGTGCCCAAGGGTGCCCAAGATCTGGACACCCTTTTCAACCTCAGGGAGGGGTTGAAAAGATGCTGGAAGATTCCTGCCAGCTGCTCCACACACCTTCAGCATCCACGGGTTGATGTCATCTGGTCCTCTGGCTTTGCTGATCCTGGTCTTGGAAAGCTGCTGTCTCACCTGGCTGGTTGTGATGATGGGAGGAGAGGGAGAAGGGAAAAGTTCACAGGCTCAGATTAATATTAATAGTGTCTGATAACATTGTGGAAAGCGCTGGCACTTACCTTCACTCTGTCTGCAGCAGGTCTCTCTACTCTTGGAACAGCATTTTTCTTTAGGCAAAGTACTTTGGTATAGGAACTCTTCTCTTCTTTGGCTGGCAGTAGTAATCCAAATAGCCACTGCAGACCCGACTGTCAGCAAGGCGCAGTGTCCGGACAATAGTGTTAGCATTCATTTGTAGCACAACTAGCCACAGCTTCAGTGTGTCCCAATCCAACAGTGGTAGTCTATGAAAGTTGCACGAAAAGTGGCGCGACATTCTGTTGGCACAACTCAGAAATGTGCAAACACGAACCACTGTTTATTTCTTTTATCTTTAGATAACACTAAGCTACACTTTCTGAACTCCAACTCTGTAACAGCTCCAACTCTGTAAAACAATTTCACAATGAATCCTGTCACCTGACGACGCACCTGACTACGCTGCTTCCAATTTCCAGTTTGCGTGAGATCGGTAACTGCTGATTTCACTCTCTCTTCTGCTCTAAACCTCTTATTTATCCTACTTAACGTTACATCGTTATTTCTTGTGCTCAGTTTACATTATTAGATTCACTGGTTTCGTCTAAAATGACACTAGTGCTTGTGGTTAGCCTTTCGTTGTTTCTGTGTACTAGCTTTGAGCTTAGCCTAGCTCAGCAGTTAGCTTTGTGCATCCGCAGTCAACGCAGCCTCGATTAAGGTGGGCATTGGTGGAGGTGACTGGAGTTGGAGCTGTTGGATGGTGTCATGGGGGATGGTTGCAGGACTGACCCTTTGTCTTTCAAAGCGGCAGTAGAACTCGTTAAGGTCGTTGGCTAGGCGTCGGTCGTTGATGGAGTGAGGGGCTTTAGGCTTGTAGTTGGTGATCTGCCTGAGCCCTTTCCAGACAGACGCAGAGTCGTTAGCTGAGAACTGGTGTTGGAGCTTCTCAGAGTACAGTCGTTTAGCTTCTTTCACCGCCTTGCTAAACTTGTACTTCGACTCTTTAAATCTGTCTTTGTCCCCACTCCTGAAGGCCTCTTCCTTTGCCAACCTTAGCTGTCTGAGTTTGGCTGTGAACCAGGGTTTGTCATTGTTGTAACT
This sequence comes from Neoniphon sammara, assembly GCA_900302535.1. Classification (NCBI taxonomy): domain Eukaryota; kingdom Metazoa; phylum Chordata; class Actinopteri; order Holocentriformes; family Holocentridae; genus Neoniphon; species Neoniphon sammara. Next base: position 14,101 of record OMKZ01027537.1, read on the forward strand.
CACCCTGGTGCGTGATGGACCACAGCAGTCTTCACAGAAGCTGATGTTTGATGTCACAACCTCTGTGTACTCATCCAGACTGTTGGTAGCAGTCCTGAACACATCCCAGTCAGTATGTCCAAACACACCTGGAGATCCTCCACAGCCTCACTGGTCCACTTCTTTGAA
>OMKZ01027540.1:0-24308 GCA_900302535.1 Neoniphon sammara
GCAGGCTGGAGCCCCTGCTGGAGCTGGGGGGCTCAGACTTGCACGCGGCCCTGGAGGGGCAGTTACTGGCAGGGGCAATGGTGCACTCGAGGCAGATTAAACAGGCCTCCGAGGCTGAGGCTGAGGCAGAGGTGTAATGCAGTCATCACACAACTTGCTTAGTGGCCCAGCAAATCCTACACAAACTGTAAACACACACTTAACACCATACTGTGTACCTGCAGAAACTCCTCATACTGTGGACCTGTGATCCTTACCGTTTCATTTGTCTTCAGAGATGTATGGACAAACCGGAACATTTTTAGATCTTACCCTGTCATATCCAGGGATTGACTGAGTAAGATATGAAATGTCTACAGGGAATAAATTTAACGTTCAGTCATTCTGTTGCTTTTGCTAACAAACCAAAAGCTGCTTTACTGAGCGCTCCTTCAGTGGTTGAAGAGGATTGTAACAGCTTGGCAAATATAGTTCAACATTCAATATTGTGTATCATGCTGGATATAACCCAAAGTCTTTATTGAAGAGCTATTTTTATGTAAATATTAACTTATTCTTATTTTGTGTGTAAGTTTTGCTGAAATGTATATAAATCTATGCAAAGACCATTTTGAGAGAACAAATGTCCAGTGGCTGTGTATGAGTCAGTCTGATTCCTTTGTTATTCTCCACTGATGTGCAGTCTGTCTTTCTGTAGATTTATTATTTGTGCTTTCATTTTTTTCTCTGTGTTGTACTTGTATTTTGATCATTCCTGGTCAGTTTGTGTGTGACTATGTTAATTTGACATGTAAATACTGTAAATCTCTCAGAAATGTTTAAGGATTCTGAGGTTTCTCTTATGGACTCAGTGTGGCTTCAGACCATTTCACGGAATATTGAGTCCAATTGTATTTCTTTATCTTTCAAATGAAAGTAATTTTTAAAAGGAATTCAACTCTTTGCCGAAGCTACGAGGTACTGTTGCGTAATCTTGTTTTGTAAACTGTGGACTATGATGGTCCAGATTATCTGGATCCACTATCCTAGTCCTTTCACCCTAGTCTCATTTTTGCATTTCAGTATCTCCTCTTAACTTTGATTTGTCAGTGCCTTTCAATCCATATGCTGCAGCAGTAATGTTTTACAAAAAAGGAAATGTAGTTTGTGATCCTTTCTGCTTACACTGTGCCTCTCTTAATTTACTGAGAAACAAATTCAGCAGTTGGTCAGAAAAAAAAAGTAAATTGTTGGGTTGAATTATGGACCAAAACATTGACCATATTTGTAGTGTTTCTTAGTAATCCAACTTTTGAAAAATTCGTTTTCCTCATTTTCTATCAGTTAGCACTTCAACAGATGTTGGCTCTTTGCTTTGTACAGAAGGCTATTTTTCTGATAGATTTTCTAAGTGCATTGTATTTTTGAACATTTTGAAGAATAAATAAGACATTGATAAAACTTAAAGGATCTCTGAATTACACCCACGGTTGTCAGTTTGTGACCTCAACAGTAATTTTATTCACATTTTTACATCACATAACTTGCTATTTCTCTTTTACATTTTCAGACACAGGAATAGCACAGGAAACTATTGACAATATGAATTCACTGTAATGACAGGTAGTTTCTCTTTCGTTGTTCCATTATGCCACCATTATGTCTCTGTTGATTCAACCCACCATACACGTTTACAGCACCAAAGCAGTTAAAGTGCTACAATGTCACTGAGACTTTGAGAGTTGGCTTCAAGCATCTTGAGTCACTCAAGATCTGCAAATAAATGTCCTTTCACACAGCACTAGATGCTGATTCCTTTGGCAGGCGAGGTGAACCTGGCATCCAACATGAAATAAACACACAGGAAGGATTCTGTTCATTTTGCTGCTTTCTTGGCCTGTAGGAAAAGGGAAGAGTTTTCAAATTCGATGTAACCACCTGTCATCACTTCAAGAGGTTAATATGAGGAACACTGGCTTAGCCACTCACTGCATTTGCAAAGCAGGTCTTCAGTGCCTCAAACTCCTTGGCACACAGGTCCTTGGTCAGCTCCTGACGGCCTGTGGTCGTAGCCGTCACACACTTCCCATATGCTGCTGCCTGAGTCACACACAGCAGGCATCAGGCAGAGAAAAGGACTAAATAATTTCCTGATCTTGTTCATGTCTACACATTGTTATTGTATTCTGTTGTTTTTTATATGTATGTTGATTTTCAGTGAAAAAATAAGACCAAATTATCATATTTCTCATACCCAGACTGTGAAAATCTGCCTGGAACAAGGACTTAGTTATGACAGTTGAACCCAAAATGAAAATTTAGGTATCTTCTCACCCAAAACAAACACGCACGCACACACACACATGCACACAGTTCCATCTCAGCCTTCTCCCAAACTACGGGAGACGATAAGACGAAAGCTGAGAATGAACAGAATGAAACGAAGTACAAAGAGACAAAATGACTAGTTTTCTAAACACCTTGTGCAGCATTATTTAAGTGTTTTGAAGCCAAATAGTTGGGCTGTAGATGCAAAAGTATTTACCCCAGTATGTCCTATGTTTTCTTCAGTGACAGGGCTCACGCGCAGAGTATTTTGCTAGAGCTCTGCGGGTGCGTGCGCGACCACAACACTGACAAAAGGAAAATTATATAAGATGATAAACTAAATATTGAACTTTTGGGTCCGCAGTACAATGTATTGTCTAAAGAACACGTGGGTTATGCTACACCATCTGTTTCAAGAAATTTGATGACGGGGGCAAAAAGATGCCCCGTCACCTTCAAGGAAAGGTTGAGATGGAAGTACTGGGGCTAGCACTGTGACTTTGGTCATCCGACAAACTTAAATACAGTTTCGTCAATCGCTGAGCTGACGAGATGTACACTTTCATTTTTTGAGGTAAACTATTCCTTCAAGAAGTTAACCACCGACACGAAAGCAACCCACATCCTCCGTCAGCCTCACCTCTCCCGCACACTGCGCAAAAAGCTCAGGGAAACGTCGTATTCTTTCACGGCTGCGACTCCAGACGTTTGGCCCGGGCATGGTGCTGGTCCTGCTGTGGTCACACAACACACACTGTCACTGGCTGAAGAGCGATCCTTCAGGTTTGGAAAACAGCTGACAACCACGAGAGATTAAACGATAATTCCGGAACATGTATTACTCTGTTGTTCGCTGTTTATTCACCCAACAAACTTTGGAAAACATTTAAAAGAAGAAATATATCAAACGACCAGCGATGCATTCTGACAAACCATGGGCAGCGCCATATTGTTGACCCTGTAATCAAGGAAACGGACGCAGGAATATCCAATGATGTGATTCGCTAAGATTTGCGGCAATCAAAGTGTATTCCCCGCCCTCCTCAAAATGATTCGCCGATGCTCAAGCTTACGCAAAACGTGAAAGCCAATGGAATCTAGGCTGGCTACTTCGTGTTGTACGATTGGCTAACTGTCACGCAAGACCCCGCCTTCATATCGCTGCCGTAGACCACCGCGGCCAGAGGAGGAAGATGAGTATTCTGCAGCCTGGATTGCAAAATCATGGCAACATTTATGGAGCGACTTGCTTTTCTTCAAAAAGTAAGTGTCGTTTGTAGTTGATGTTACCTGTGAATATCATCAATAATCAAACGGAGGCATCACAAACACGAAATAGCGTTTCTGGTCAGTTCTGTGGTGCCATCGCTAGCTTGCTAGCCTAGGTAGCCTGCTAGCTAACCGCACAAACATACAGTGGTGTGCATGTCATGCTTCCCTGGGCTAAAAGTAGACATTCCCCTGTTCTTCACCTGCCAAAACTGCCCAGGCAAACACACCAGCCCTCTCTGCCACCTTTGAATTGATGTCATTGAGTTACATTTTACATCTCTCTGTGTCCATCATTTTCTCCACCAACTTAAGGTGCCAACTCTGATGAAGGCGACAGCAGATGATGAAACGCCCTGTCCTGGCTACCTCTTCCAGGAGATCGGAAGTATCATTTGACAGTTTTTGTTGTGATCCAGCCACCAGCCTATGTAACTCCAGAAGAATATATTTCCATAGCTAGGAAAATGGTTTTAAGATCTCACATTGTTCATATAGTATTATGAGATACCAAGACAGGGCTAGAATAGGTTGCCAGTATTGGAAAATTCAGCACTTAGTTTGCTCCACTTACCAGATATCAAAGCTAAGTGACTGCTCTTCCCTTTTCAGTTTAAGAAGGATTGTAGAGCTCTGAAGTGTTGGATGATGTGTCATCTCAATCAGTTTTGTCCAGTAACCTTGGCACCTGTTCAACTGTTGGCATCTGTTCAATGAAAGTAATTGATTGGACCAGGACTTGATATAAAATTTAGTACCTCGAACAGCTATCCTCAGTGAATTGGATACTGCATTCCCAGTATCCAATTTACCATTAGTGTGACATGATCATGCTGGAAAATAGTTATTTTTATTCTAAGCAAGCAGATAAATAAGGACATCCTCACATGTTCACCCATTTAAAGGATTTCTGAACCTCCACTAAAAGTGCATCTTTTGATTAAGTTGATATGTTCTGGTCCTACGCACTGTGAAGATCAGACCTGTGTAAATATTATATTGCAGAGGTCCATGTTGGTCATATCCTTAACCATCCTTGCACTCCAGAAATCTCCCACGAGTCATTAGGTTGTGGTCAGTGTTTGTTGGAGTACCTTCTGGAGAGGCTGCAGGTGGAGTCCTGTCATGTCAAACTCAAGGTGAGAGCTGTATTATTATTCATAGTGAGAGCAGTGTAATTACATGGAGGGAGAGCAGTACAATAGCGCCTGTCTGCAATCTAAAACCTTGAAATGAGCTGTTGAATATGGTTAAATTGCATATGAACTGTTAGCATTACCACATTTTGCCATTAGATAAGTCCTTAATATCTGCTATTTTCTTCTTCTGCTCTTGTCTTTGGGCGTCTTTACATCCTGTTGCTCGTCCTGTATTTTTTATTTTTTTTTTCAGGTGCTGAAGATCTTTGTCCACCTCTGCGGTCACGGCTCAAGCCATTTCCTCACAGAACTCAGAAGGAACTCCACCTTCATCCAGCAAGCATCAGGTTCAACATATTGGTCTTTTGTGCTTTTAACTCACAACTTTATGCCTTCTCTGCTGCCCAGGTATTCACTTTTCTTTGTGTGCTTTGTGCTCCTAAGTTTACAGTGGCCCCCCTGATCCTATCCATGGCACAGCGCTGTACCAGAAAGTCAGGAATACAGCGCAGGTGAGACTCAGATTACCTTTTGTCATCATGTCACTCCTAAATCCATCATTACTTAGCCAGCATACCCCCATGTTTTGCCTTTTCTTTTCACAGGAAGTGGCCCGGCTGCTTTTCACAGATACAATTTCCACCAAGACTGGCCTCTCCCCATGTTCTCCAGCAACTCCAACTTTGGGTGAGTAATACAAACCAACTTGATTATGATGAAAACACATTGCACTTATGTGATATTACCTCATCTGAACACAAACGAACATGGTTTCAGTTACATTTAATCAAAAAGTACCAGAGAGAATGTAAGTGCACATAGAGAACTTGAGTGAGAGACAAATTTGACTCAGTTGCATGCATTGGTCTGCTATCATCTTTTGTAAAGTGAAAGCCATGAGCATCATCAGCTTTGTTTCTTCTTCTGTTCAGGTATGGGGTCAGTGTCCTCCCACAGGTCAGGGATGCAGGGCTTTGGATACAGCCCAGGGAAGCAGGGGACAGGTGAGTGAGGAACATGTCATGCCTCAGTATCATTTATATATGAAACAAACACACACACACACACACGCACACACTCTGAATAAACTGACAGTATACAAGCATTTCATACATTTCTGTCCGTCCATATCTGTCCTTGTGTGTCCTAACAGGCAGTGACACTCTGCTGGACAAAATCCAGAAGGCTGCAGAGGTCGTGGCCAGCGCCGTCCTCCCCCCAACTGAGCACCAGGGCATCCGTCTCCATGAAAACAACTACCGGGCTGTGGTGGCGCCCTCCACGCCCATCGAGGTGGCAGTGCCAGCATGTGCCTATAACCTGCCCTCCTGCAGACCCAAAGGTCAGACCTGGTTGTCGTTTTGTTGTTGATTGAAGTTTACTGTAAACTTAATTTACTCTTGGTTATAATTATTCTCAGTTTTTTTCACACTCAACACACACGCAGAAAGGGAGTGATACAGTTAAGTTTATGTTTTACAGCAAATCATGTCCTGATCGCCAGATTCTGACTATAAATGGCCTGAAGTCATGTAGTGCGTCCCCAGCTTAAATGAAGCAGAAATGTCATCAAAAGATAAAAAAAAAGACATTTTAAATTAGCCAATGCCAATTTACTGCTGATGTGCTGTTGACCAGATAAACCCAATCACATTATTCGTTATCAAATATCAATTATTTCCATGACTGTTCTCACCACAGCAGCGACCCAGCGGAGCCCAGGGCAGGTAGGCGGCGGCTGGGAGGAGATGGACAGTGGCAACAGCTCCTCGCACAACTCCTCTCAGGACATCGCAGCCAATAGCAGGGCCTCTGTGGGCAGCAAGTCGGGTGGCACCGGGAGCCAATCGGGTGCCAGCAGAGAGAGCAGCGGTGACCTCTCAGAACGGTGAGCAGCAAATCCAGCCAGATAAAGTTGCACTAGGAAAGATTTTTATTTAAAAACTCACCGGTCATCAGCTGAAATCACAAAGTGAAGCTGCAATAGAGAGGAGCGTCGCACTACTTCACACTGCTTGATTTCTGGGTGCTGACGCTCAAATTGTTCAGTTTTCCCCAGCTGCCGTTTGGGGCTGCCACCCTGGAAAGCTGCCTTGTGCAGATTTAACTCATTTTTTCTACACTTTTATTTTTGTATAACAGGTATAGTACCGACATTCTCGCTTTTTCTTACCTTTTCTTTTTCTCTGTCTTTATACGTCACTGTTCTTTCTCTCCTCAAACCTCCCTCCTGTCTCCAGGGTGGAAGCCATGCAGTTGGGGGATTGCGGCCAGGAGATGGCGCTCATCAGCAAACTGACCGAAGGCTCCAGAGTGTTCTTGTCCAGGGAAGAGAGCCAACATTTCATCAAGGAGTTAGTGCATCTAAAATCAGACTGATGATACAGTAGCTGTGCCTGACACTTTATTTATACTTCATTCTCATGCCCTTTAAGTGCAATATGTAATCTTTGGAAACTGTTTTCACAACTTGGCCTGATTTCTGGCTCTCTTGGTTGCCAGGTGCTCCATTCTGAACTGTGAGGTGGTGGTGGAGTTGCTGTCTAGCCGACTTCAGGAGCCTTCAAACACTGTTCAAATGGTAAATCTTAGTAGGCTAGAAGATACAGAATATCATCAAGCTACAGGTACGGAGACCACAACATCCACAGTTTTAGACCAACACTTTTCAAATGGGGTGGATGGTTAAGATTCAACATTTGTTTACTCAGGAAACGGATCTGGGCTTGTTGTAAATAATTGCTTCGGGGCCATTTTTAGCTCTGTCTAAAACTGTGATGGCTCTCTGCGCCTGTATCTCAATATATTTTGTTCTTCCTTCTGATAATGCAGTAAAATGAACATGTTCTGTTCTTCTTATTCCTGCAGAGGGCGCTGTGTGCTGTAGCCTGCCTGATGACCTCTGACCTCCTTTCTCTGGAACAAATCTTTGCCGCTACCCAACGCAGGCTGGCTCAGCTGAGCGAGGGGCCTCCTGGACCAGTGGCCAACAAAGCCACCAAGGTACGATACCCAAAAGGGAAGGGAAGATAGAGCGAGTTGTGGAGGGTGTAGACTGATTAAGATTGAACAGAGCTGGAGAAAACTAACAGTGTTTTTCCTCCTTATCTCTTCCCACCAGATCTTGCGGCAGTTTGAGGCTCTGATGGGCGGACCTCTGCACGCTCCCAGGCAGGATACAGCACCCAACAGCCATCTAGTTACAGCTGTCCAACCCTCTTCATCTACCTACCCTGTCCCTTTGCTTCCCACCCACTCTGCTGATATCACCAATCATCATCAGGCCAAGGACCTCCAGTCTGACCCCTCGCCCAGAGGTGCCACCCAACCCTTATGTCCCACAGCTTCCCCCTCTGGTCCGGACTCTGGTTCAACAGAGGGGCCGATGAGTGAGGAGGAGGAGGAAATGTCGCAGGGTCTTGAGGAAAAGTCAGTGCAAAGCCAGGCAGAGTTTGTCAGGACTAGTGAGGCTGAATCTGCTGCTGAAGATCCGGAGCTTCTTGCAGACAGGGGCTCTCCTCCGCCCTCAGAGCCCCAGCCCTGCCCGGGCAGACTGTCCCTGTTCAGCGGCATGGAGCTGGTGAGCAGGGGGAGGCCGCTGTGTCCCGGGCCTCCCGCTGAAAGACAAGACTCACAATCAGAGACGGACATGACGGAAGAAAGCCCAAGAGACACAAGGGAGGCCCGAGCTGCGGATAACCCCGACAATCCGGTTGACTCATCTCCCCCATTAGAGATCACGGATGCCGCTCCTCCGGTGTGTGACATCGCATCCAATGGCAGCCAACCAGTATCGGCCTTCTCGTTTCTCAACTTTTGACCATTACTACAACCGGAACTGATACGATTAAACCAATGATGTCATTACGCATTTATTTTCAAAATCAGCAATCTGGTTCCGTTTATAAACCAAGCTCTGTATTTGCAGATCTGTAAAGTTAAAGCAATATAGAGATGGTCTTTTCAGGTTGTTTCTATTTTCTGTTGGTTTTGTTTGTACGGTGCCTCGGTGGAAGGACTCGGACCAGTAGGCGGTTTAAGTCAGGAGACAAACATGGACACACAAGTCCGTGCGGGTATGGAAGGGTGCTGGTATGAGATCTGTCATGGGAGAGGAGAGGTGCGTGTCTTACACTACAGTTTGTCAGGCTGGGAGTCTCATTTTTCTAAAGTATTCACGTCTTACTGTCTTGAATTACAGGTTATTGTTGACAGTTGCTTTATCTCAGGATTCCTTTTAAGTGACTGAAAATACTCGTATGCCTCAGCAGCACACCCTGAACCTCTCCGGGGGGGGAAATCCCTTGATTTGTAGTTTGCACTATAATTGCTTTTCTAACAGATTCAGAAACCTAGAGTATAGAATTATGTCTTCCGTTATTTTTTTGGTACTAAGCTATTACATGGGTGTAAATGTCATTTTGAGTGTTGATTTGCAAATATTTATTATACCTTTTACCCGGTTGACTCACGCTTACCAGTGGGACTGGTTGTAGAGTGCATGACTATGCCTAAAATGTCTCAGAGAAATATTGTATAAGGGACTAATGGAGAAAGTATTAAGATATCCTGTGTGTCCATGTCTATGTTCAGAGAATACTGGGCTGCAATCAGCATAGTGCAAAATATCTGCACATCAAAACTTCATCAACTGTTACTCATGCCATCAAACAAAAAGTGGCATTTCTTCACTGCACCACCATTAATATTATCATTATTTCTGTTGCATAGTGTTTTGCACTGTGGAATGCGGCCCAAATTATGCCCCAGAACGGTAATGCAACCTGCTGGTACGTACAATGAATATATTCTTCACAACTGTGTATTTCAATATCAACTCAAGCCATGCTGTTGCACATGTACAGTACAAGATTGCTGCATAACAATAAAACATGCTGTATTTTTTTACAGCACCAGCTACTAATTAATGATTGATGTTGATCTGTTTGCCAGTGGCATGCTGCAGACATCACTGAAATCCACTTGTTTTCCAACATTTCAAAAGCCCAACTTTATTTACTGATGTCAAATGGAAAATGACATAAAATTATCAAGCACTAATATCACTTTCACAACTCTTGATTTATTTGATTTGCAACACAGTGTATTGGTCATACTGCACAGGCCACAGACAAGTAAAAATATTTAAGATGTAAACGATTACAAAATAAATCAGCCTGTTCTTAAAGGCCTGTTTATTGTCAGAAGCGCTGTGCTGAGTATACCACTGCTGGAGCCATAGATTCCAGTACTTGCTCTCAGGTCTCTATAATTAGCCAGGGTCTAATTTGAGATTGGATTTTAACGGTGAGGGGAGACTCTCTGTTCCATTACCTTAAATCCACAGGCCTCACCACACCCAAACATCCAGGGCTTATTCGATATTGAAATTAGCTGCTGAGGTCTGTTCTTACGTTACCATTTTGGTCAGACATAACAGGTTAGGCCTGAAATGTAGCTTAACTGGATTGTTTTGACACTACTCCTTTGGAATGAAAGACGTCAGCCTCCATCAACTTTCCTTGTGATGGGAATCACCAGATAGATGCATAAACAAACGACAACTTCAACTCCTGCATATGAAAATGTGACTGGCTCGCCTGGTCTTGAGTAAAGAGAATCTGGAGTTGCTGATTAAAGTGCTTAGCTTTATTTAGTTCTGCAAGCACTTTGGATCGTACACACGTTTCTTGTAATTAGCACCAATGAAAATGTCCACGCATCAACAGACGCATGTAAAAGAGAATGATACCCCTTTATAAAGTGCTTGGGGTGCGCGCACGCACACACATACAGACGTACACACACACACATCAAAACTGCACAGAGAACCACAGTGGTTGGGCCATGAAAAGGCGGATGTGCTTATGGTCTTGACACACGGTACATGGTAAAGTGGGGATGAGCCTTCATGCCCGAAATCTGTAAACCTCCCCACGCATTATGCCCTCCCCCTTGTTCTGATTGTGCCTCTTGATGCTTTCGAGGAGGGGCCACTGTGCCAGTGGTGCCAGGACTGATGGGCGAGGGACACCAAGGTCAGGAGAGGGGTCAAAGGTCACTGTCATGTTGAGCCCAGTCGACCTCTGGTCTGCAGACTGCTGAAGTGTGCCTCCCTCAGGACTCTGTTGATACGGTCGTACGAGACACTGCTGCCGTCGCCATGGAAACCCTGCAGCGAGGAGCCGGCAGAGTCTTCGGGCTGGGGGCTGAGGGAGCTCTGGGAAATGCAGTTGCTCCGGCTGTGTGTGCATAGACTAGTGCTGGCTAACATGGCTCTCTCCGGACTGCTGATCCCACCGCTGCTGTCGCTGCTGGACGACTGCAGAGATAAAGGCAGAGACACACGGACAGGCTCTGAAATGAAGCACTGGATTAAAACGATCCATCTGTAGCGGAGGGCTGCATGAGCTCGCAATACAACATTCAGAGCTTTTCTCACAACGCTGCTTTGCAAAAGCGAAATAGACACACCAGTATTTTATAAGCAGCTAGATGGTTTGCTCTGGGCTTTAGACTATCTAAATTGGGAGATGCAAAATGAATGAGATGCCATTGAGGCTGGCCTACTCCTCCAAAAATGCCTTCTTTACAGACAAGGGTAATAGGCCTCAATGAAATCAGGATAAACCCATCGTGCCTGTATGATTCACTCAGGTGAAGGCAAAGATCCAGCCAGTCTCACCTCTGAATCCCAGACATCCCGTCCCAAATCAGACACCAGCAGACTGTGGACCCCCCCTGATCTCTTAGCCTGAGGATTCTGCTGTGTGTCCTCCTCGCTGTCACAGCTACGACGCCGCTTCCTAAGCAAGGGAAGAGGTGAGAGAGAGAGAGAGAGAGAGAGAGAGAGAGAGAGATTGTGAGTGTAGAGGAAAGGCCAGTAAACATGAAAATCGAAGCAATAGACACCAGACGTTGCGGGGAGGGGGGAGAGACTGGGAGGAGAACAGTAGATTTGGACAGTCAACCTGTCATGAAGAGGAACCAAAAATAGAAACACCCTCTGGCAGTTATATGATCAAACACGTGCTGCTCCTATAAAGACAACTCATTGATTAACCCACCTCCATTTCACCGGGTGCAGATTATCACGAGCAATCGTTAACAAACAACAAATTCATAAGCACGACATTTCTCAACGGATTGTCGCGTTACCTGTTGTCGGTCAGCATTTCTGGCAGGAGATAGGGTGACACTCCCTGTTGAAAGCGGAGCTGAGCTATCCCACTGTGGAAAATTATGGCAAAAATCCAGGCAAATATCAAATCCAGTTAAATTACAGCTCCACGACCATACTGCAGAAGACTCAGTATGGCAAGCTCACACTCATCTTATCAGGAAGCCCAGGCTGTGGTGACTCAACTCCAGCTTGTTGAAGCACACCCTTGTCGCCGTTAGAAAGCAAAAATCCTGACTGCACTTCACGGACTGTCGATCCTCAAAGTCCAGGCCGCCTCTGCCTCAGTCTCGACGGCTTTAGAAACGGATGCTGGACGTCAGAAGACCAGCGAGCTCTTAGTTACGCAATGAAATGCCGAGGAACTTCAGCCATGACAGCAAAGGCAACAAGCTAATTTGCTAGCCGCTACTATACCACTCACAGCTGCTATGCTAACGACAGGTTCTTCCGCTTTCGTATTCCTTACACTTGCCTTAACAGTTGCCCGTATTTGACAGCACTCTAAAACAAGACGAGAAGTAAAACAAATATCAGAGGAACGATAACCGATCGTAAATGTTGTTAACTTGGCCGCCGTGACAAGAGGAAAATACTAAAACCAACTATTTAGGCGGTGACTGAACAACTCCGATCCGCACTCTGCTACCCGCAGCTGGTTGTGTTTACATGACGTCACATGACGCAGCGACAAGGCGGAAACAGAGGAATGGGCTCCACCCACTCGCCTTCCCATGTCAACACAAGCTTCCAAACCCATGGCCAGTTCATATTAACGTTGTCGCAGTCAGGGGCAACAATCGAAACTTAATTTTGTGGTCTGGATGATCAAACTTGTTCAGGTAAAGTTTCTGATATTGATTCTCGATTATAGAATTATAGGTTTCCCTTTACTGAATGTGAGAAGCAACGTTGCTGCTGCTGCTGCTGCGTAGGCCTTAGCCACCAAGAAGATTTTCCCCTCTTCATTGTCTACACAAAATTGAATATTTCCACTTCTTTTGGTTATGTAAAAGTCCAACAAACATTAGAAACCAGTGAGCTGATGCAGATTCGAGCATCTTCGGCCTCCTCCATATCCAAATCTGCACATGCATCTACTCTGCATCCATACAGAATCAAGCACATAAGTTGTATTTTTTTGTTTGTTTGATTGTTTTTCTTTTTATATAATGTGTCTACATGCCTCAACACTCTCTGTGCATGTGATACTTTGTAGACCCTCTGCACACTCTTGTATTTGCTATAAATATGCCTCAGCAATTTCACATTTCCTTCATATTCTCATAAGAACATTGTTTCTATTTGTTGAATACTGCATGTATATCTATCTATCTATCTATCTATCTATTGTTCATATTTCACATTTTCTGATATTATCACATCGTACATGTTTGTTTGCCCTTGTTTCTTTTACTCAGTAAATTGCTGTAATCCTTACTTTTCATACTTTTCTTCATACATTTCTACCTAACACATAGTGTCAGAATTGTACATTGTGTTGCCTGTGTTTGTATAACCCCCTTTTCTTTGTTCTGCTTTATGTTTTTCTTTGCTGTGTCATCAGATGTTTGGTTCCTCCATAAAGTGCCATCTCATCTGATCTCTCTCAAATCGAGTTACATATACTCAGAATACATGTCAGACTTGAAGGATCAAATTTCAACTGCATTGGCACATTGTAATTGTTTGTCGTAAGGTTGTCACGTCTTTTGGATCACCTTGCCTAAACTGTTGCAGTGAGGACACAAAAAATTGATCTCTGCATGTTAGCCAGGCCATGGTACAGTTTCACTTTGGTGTCTGTGACTGTGTCAGTGTTTTGCCTTCATGCATCTCCATCAGATGAAGGTAATCCAGCACTCTGTGGAGACGCTGCACACGGCTTTGATCTCCAGCCGTCCAGACGTGGCTGAACGTTACAGAAAGTACACCAAAAAAGAAAGGCGTTTTCTGGAGGATGGCCTCCGTCTAGTGGCGCCGGGCTCCCTGTTCCAGCCCGTCACAGTGCACTCTGACTCAGACTGGATCCCGTCTCACCCTGAGGAGCCCCAGGACTTTCAGAGCTTCTATCTTGCCCCTTACCGCCAGATCCCAACCACATGGCACAACAGCATTTACATTCAACCCATAGGTGAGCATTTCTGTGTGTGGTAGGGTTACAATGCTTGTGTGTTTGTCAGTGCTGGTGGAGTCTGTGAGGATGTATGCACAGGAATCAGGGTTAGCCTCAGTGAGATGCTTGATGGCGTTGAATACACACGTGAGCACGTGTGTATTCACTCTTGGTCTATAACACTCCAATCATGCATAGCTCTTGAGCACCTAAAAAGCACCAGTGCAAATAAATTGTTCCAGGAGAGAGCTAATGCTAAGAGAAGTCTGGGATTCAGTGGAGAGTTTTAGTGTCCCATGATGGTCTAATTGTTGTTTCAGAGGCTTTCCCACATTGACAGGAATACAATTCTAGGGGAAACAGTCAATACTTTACAGTTTGGGGGGAAAAAGATCAAACTGAATATCAGAACAAAACATTGCAGCTTCAGTACAAAAATATTGTCAACAACCTTCAGAAACGCATAATGGTGAAACCTTGCTGTCTAGTCAAGATTCAAGAGATTTATTTGTCACATACTTAATTGCACATGTACAACAGCAGTGTAATGAGATTGCAACAACTCTGGCAGCTGTGCAAGTCTTTGTCTATTTGACAAACACACACCCTCAGTAGTTAGCCAACTCGCTAACACAGATGATGTTATGACAGCTAGTAAGATCTCTAACATGTGAACTCGATACCAGGCGATAACTCGCTGCATCTGGTGGACAGGCCAGTCATTTTGAAATCTGAAAACTGGTCTGTCTTCAGCTTCACAGGCACCATCAACCCACTGTGGCTAAAGAATGGGAGGCATGCATGCAAGAAACCACATCCTAACTGTATTTAGGACTTTGCGTGCATGCTATCCAGCTGCTTTGAACAGCTTGTCACATGATTATCAAGCCTTATATGCAGCCCTGTTCCTTCTCTTTTGTGTTAGGTTCTTTTGGGGAGGCAAAGGCCCAGACAGACCAGTATGTGGAGTGGCTCAGAGAATACTGTCAGGGCTTCTTCCATGGCCTGGCCGTCAAGCTGCTGCCACCGGTCACTGTGGCAGAAACAGAATGTTCTTACAGAGTTAACACTAACTCACACAACCTGCAGATCCTCACCGGTAGGTTTAGCTGAATTCATGATGTTTTTTTTCCAGTGTAAAAATGTGGTGAATATGAGGAAGAAAAGCATTTATTTTGAACTGGAATGTCCATGATAGTGCTCAGGCATTGTTGTTTTCTCTCAAAATTTAGGTGACCTGCTGCGATTTCTGGAGAAAAAGAAGCCAAAGGATGCTTTTTGTATTGTTGGAATCACGATGATCGACCTCTACCCCAAAGACTCCTGGAACTTTGTCTTTGGACAGGCTTCGCTCACTAAGGGTGAGCCTGCACCATATAAAGTATAGCGTGTTTTGAGACTCAGGGGTGAAAACGGTTAATAATATTCCATTGCTTCTTAACATAACCTGAGTCTACTGTTAACATGGCTTAATATGCAGATAGTTGTCTCTCGTGGTGTAATATGGCTGAAATGCCAGCAGATGGTGCTAAATTCAAATGCAGTCCAACCCAGCATAAGAAGAGTTGTTGCCACTTGTTTTCTCATCTTTGTTTTCCATTTGCACATCCAGGAATGGGCGTTTTCAGCTTCGCCAGGTATGATGACAACTTCTATAGCAGAAATTACGCTGGGAGGCTCAAGAAACGGCTTCAGCCAAAACGTGGGGACTATTCTGTGTTTGAAGGCTACTACACTCCCCCCATCACCAGCACTCTGCTGCTTCGGTCCTGCAAGGTTACTTACAAACATGATCTTTCACTTATACTCTTGTGGTGCTGTAAACTTCTAAGTGGTCTAATGAAAAGGCCTGCCCTCCCTTCTTTCACCATTATCGATATGGCTGAAAAAATACAAAAACTTATGCACGTGGTCTTTTCTAAGGTTATCAGAAAAAGTTTAGTTTTAAACATTTTTTTCCCCAGACAATGACCCATGAGATCTGCCACATGTTCGGCATACAGCACTGCCAGTGGGTGAGCTGTGTCATGCAGGGCTCCAACCACCTAGAGGAGTCAGACCGCCGGCCCCTGTTCCTCTGTCCCATCTGCCTCCGCAAGCTACAGTCCTCAATCTTTTTCAAAATAGCTGACAGATATAAGGTAAAAAATTACTTTTGTCGACAAAATGGCTGATTTTAATAATGATCATGACCAGCACGAGGTCACTTTGGACACTTCATGGATGACAAAAAAAAAGGTTTTGACCCTGACTACTTTGATGAGAACCACAACATCAACTTTGGTCCATTTAAGTCTTTCTCTGACTCCTTAGCTGGGTTCTTACCCACTTGGCGCCATGCCATTGCCAGAGTTCAGCCTTAGCATTGCAGACAAAGAAAATCCAGATTATTTCAGACCACTTTCCAGCAACATCCATGCACTGTAACACTCAGAACATTCTAGGCTGGCGGAGCTGCCTGAGTTCAAAGCAGTATGAATTTTAACCTGAGTGTGCTGAGCTGGTAGATAGCCATGTTGCACACTGAATCAGACTGTTTCACAAGGACAGTTTGAATTTTAACCTTAATAATTACAATCTGTTTCAACACCAGTGAGCCAATAAACTGTGTGCTCTGTACATAAGATGCCATCTGCACCTGATCCATTACCCTGTAGCAATGTGACCACATGTGGCCACTTGGTCAGCCGCAAAGGAAGCATTATGCTTCCTCTGAGACACGAGGCTTCAGTCAAACTTCAATCTAAAGTTAAGACTGTAGTCCACCGAAGGGCAAAGAAACTTCTAGATTATACCTCATCAGCAGGAGCCGCTCTTCAGTATAACATATAAAGCAAAATTTGAGTAACTGATCCCCACCTTAACAAGTCATGTAGTTTCAAATTTAGTTTTAAAATCTTGTTTTCCTTAAAATCAACTGGAAAATCGTTCCTGTGGGATGACATAAACCCACTTGTTTTCCAGAATTTTCTTGAATCAAGTGTCATTTTCTTGACACCAGTGGGCTGATCTGCCTTATTCTGCCTTGTTTCAACATATTTATACTTGTTCCCAGAAAATTTCCTGAAGCAAGTGAAACTACGTTGGAAACAAGTGGGATTATGAATCCCACTGGCAGATTTTTTTAAGAAAAAGATTTCAAGACTATGAGACTAAATGACCAATTTAGATGGAGAGTTTTTGCAGTGTAGCACCTCTCCACTATTTATTTTGATCCAGGCTTACCAGATTTGTTTTATCAAATGCATAGACACCATCAGATACATTTAGTTTTTGTTATGTTGCACTGATTGGTTAGTTTTGTCTGCGTGTGTCCATCAGGCTTTGCTGCACTGGATGGAGGAGGATCGGAGTGAAACATCCTCCACTGCCCCTCAGGCTGCGCCTCACTTCCCCAAACCCCTTCAGGCCTTTGACACACCCAGACTGTGGCTGCACAGGTGCCTGGACATACTGGAGAATGATAAACTATAGTAACTGCCTGTAAGTTTGGACATGAGCCGGACATAAAGGAGGTGGAAAATGTTGCAAATCAGTTAGCTCTGAACTAGTCTCTTGTGTCATGCATTTTTTCATCTGCTGCCGCATCTGCTGCTGTTTGACTGTATAGCAGAATTTTAGGCTGGTTTGAGGAACTACAGAAAGTCCTCTAATGATGATTACAAAGACTAGTGAGCTATTCTCACTTGGCC
Organism: Neoniphon sammara; assembly: GCA_900302535.1. Classification (NCBI taxonomy): domain Eukaryota; kingdom Metazoa; phylum Chordata; class Actinopteri; order Holocentriformes; family Holocentridae; genus Neoniphon; species Neoniphon sammara. Next base: position 17,704 of record OMKZ01027540.1, read on the forward strand.
CTGCTTTCTTTCGCTGAACAGACTCAGAATTGAATCCTTGACCTCTAATATTACAGCTCATTTCCAAAATGAACCAGGGCAGAATGATTGATATTTTATATGACAAGTATTGAATAGCTAAAGTAATATGTCAGGATATGGAGACTGTATATTTGGGTAATTGTTTATATTTATAAATAATAACTAATATGAACAATTATATATATTTATATTATTTCTATTTTATATTTATATAAATGTAAGGTGTAAAGTGGAGTATTCCATTTATCATGTTTTGATGTGATAAATACAAATGTATTTTGAATAGGCTGGTTCAGGTTGAATTTTATAAATGCAAACAGTTGAACGTAAGTCTGAGGTTCAAAGCATTTTGTTGCTTTATTGTGATTCAACACATTTTTCATTACAAAAATATTTTTTGTGACTGTAAAATTACAAATCATACATTTGAGTGTTAACTTAATGACAGTTAAATAAAAAACAAACACTTTTGATCACACACCATCTCCTGAGCGTTACGTAGTGTATATTCTCTCTTCCATTAGATTTCATGTTAGAGAATCAGTGCAGTCTCTTGTTACGCAGCTACATGAACAAAACAGTTTGTCTGATTATTGTCATGGTATTGACAATCAGCAGAGAGTGAGTTCATCAAGTTTCTGTGTTGCGTCTCCTCTAGGAATAAAACTAAGGCACCTCCTCTTAAACAACACAGTGGACCATAACTCCCAGCCACATTTGACACCATCTTACCCAACATCAAGTGTTCAGCTGATTTTAGCTGGCATTGAACAGTATGTGCTTTTCAATTTTAAGGCTATATAGTCTAAAAAAACACGATACGGTACAGTGGGTGTGTAAGGTACAGTCACTAAGTCCACACTGTGATCTTAAAGCTCTCGATTTTTCTCATAAACCAGATGTCAAGTGAAGGTCTTAAACCATCAATATCAGTTTTTCTGTACCTGTCCATCTTGTTTAAACGCTCTCTGTCAGCAGCAGCCGTTATACCCTATAAGACTTGATACTTTTGTTACCCTTAAAGGCTTCATTTTCATCTCAAGCCGAGCTGGTAACTAGCTGGCCGTTTCCTGTGGTCTTTGTCTGGTTTTGGTCCGACTGAACGTCTATATCCAAGCAATCCGGAGGACTGTCTCCTCTTTTGTCCTGTTTATGATCTCCACTCTGCTCTACAGAGTTCCCTGTCCCTGCATGCGCGGCCTCTGAGCTTTTGGGATCCCTCGTCCTGCAGGGTAATCCTTTCTTAGTAGATTTTACCAAACCCAGGAACAGGCCGCCCAGAGCCATGCCGACTGCACAGGAGTAAAAGGCTGAGCCGTAGTTCTGCGTCACGTCCACCAGGACACCTGGAGGGAGAACAGAGTGCAGTGAAAGAATGAACACACTACTCCATCTGAGATCTGAGACTTATCAAATGTGATAACTCATCACTGACTGTGGTTACACCTGACATTTCAATGTGGTAACTGAGATAGCTCTGGATGATATGGACAAAAACAAATATTCCAATATCTGTGACTCAGTACTTCAGTTTCGATACTGTTATTATATTGTAGGGATGACCATTAGTGGTTTCATGAGATTTTTGATAAATCATTAGTAGTGTGGATATGATGACCAAGCAGGGAGAGGCAAAGTCAGTCAGTCGAGAAAATTGCATCCCTTTGCTTTAATTCAGCCTTTAAAACCAGGAAAAGACAACACTTACGCCATGTAACAATATTAACGATATCCAGCGTCCCACACTATATCTAGTCTCATATCATGATATCGACTGAACATCAACATATCGCTCAGCCCTAATTTGAGATGCGATTCTAAAGATCAGATTTTTCAAGATTAGATTGATTGTACATCCACACTTGGTTTGGCTTGTGCCTCCAAAGTGCTACTTTATGCATCCTGGTGTGGACAGATGATAAAAATTACACTGAAGCAACAAGAGTGACCATAAGCCAGTGTTTTTGATAATGTGTCTTTACATCACTCTTACCTCCCAGTGGGGGGCCAGCCAGCCCGGCAAAGCTTTGTATGAACACATAGACCCCAGCAGCAGAAGACATCCTCTCTATGCCGACCACATCCTCCTCAGCCAGCAAGGGGATGTGTGTGCAGGCTATGGTTCCCATGAAGAACCCATACAAGGCACAGCACACTGCCAGGCCGTAGAACTCCCACACTATTGTGAAGGCCACGAGGACCAGAGTCATCAAAATGACGCAAGCCAGAAGCACTTGGAGCTTCCTTTTCCTCAGCCCCTCCCTGGTCAGGACCCACCCAATGGAGAAACGGCCCAAGATTTCAGCCACAGCCATGGTGGAGAGCATGTAGGTGGCGCGGTTATGCTCCACACCTTGACTCACGCTCAGGTTAATGACGTAGAGGTGAGGGGCGAAGAAGCCGAGCGTGGCAAAGAGTCCAAAGAGAGAGTAGAAGATGAAGCTTCGCTCTCTGAGGATGGAGAAGTCTAGAAGTTTCTTATTCTTGGTGGATGCAGCTTCATCTCGTCTTTCTTTTTCTTCTCCTTTCCTCATTCCTTTCTCTGCGTCTCTGTCCTTTTTCTCCTCCTTTTCAGGTTCCTGTCTCTCTGCTTTACTGTCTTCCAGAATGTTCTGTGCAGTCTCTAACTTTTCTTCCTTATGCAGCAAAGTCTTCTTCTTTTCGCCGCTTTCAACTGTGTCCTTCAAAGATTGGACACCAGAGTCTCCAGAGACCAGGGAAACACTGGTTAGCTCATTGTCCTGACTGTAGATCTTTTGGGTGCACAAACTCTCCTTTGTAACTGAGTCTGTCCCATCCAACTTTTCCTGTGAACTGAGGGCCTCCAGCTCCTTTGGGGACAGTCCGTCAGTCTCTGTCTCCTGGGCTGTTCTGGGCTTGATGATGATCGGCCGAAGCAGAGCTCCACAGATGACGATGGTGCCCTGCAAAGCTCCGATCACCACCATTGTGTGCCGCCAGCCAATGTTGTCCCTCAATGCAGCAAAGGCTGGGAAGCAAGAAGACTGAATGAGGGTTCATTAATAAAATTAAGACAAGAAATACTGCGTTTGAGGTGTGCATGGTTGGAGTGATATATTGGTTTGCTAGTAGGACCGCTATTGTCCTTTTGTAGGATCATCCTGTCATGTCATCCTGTGTCAATGATTTTTTTTCCAAAAAAATAAAAATTCTGAATGGAAACACTGAATTCATGTAATTATTTGGCTTTAATTATTGGTTTTCAACACAAAATATCTATCAGCAGCTTCAGTACAAAATTACTGATAGTGGACTTCATGAACACATATCAGTCAATCCTTACTCCGCATCCCTCAACCCTGTAAACATGTGAAGCACACTTTCATTGCATGCAAACGTGTGCTCCATGTGCACAAAATAACAATGGCAAGTCATGTACTCACCGGGTGCCAGTGCAAACATGGCGAAGGACTCTCCGGTGGAAGCAACAGCCGTGACCAGGGGCCTTCGACGGTTAAAATAATGAGACAGGATGGTCACAGTGGGCAGGAAGGTCAAACAGTAGCCCAGACCTGCACAGAGGAAAGCAGACTCACAATGGGACTTTTTACAGCTGTTACTCATGAGTTGGCAAAGAGCATCATTTTATAAGGGATAGAGGGAGAGAGAAAAGCAATCCAGTACCTGCAACTATTCCAGTGGTGATGTACATTTGATTGATGGAATTGGTAAAGGATGTGGTGATGGTTCCTGTGGTGATGAGTAATCCTCCAATCATAACCACAGGTTGGAATCCAAACCGGTTGGTCATCACAGAGGAGAGAGGAGCTGAGGACCGGTGGAGAGCAGACTGTTGTTAAAGGTAGACTACACCTTCACAGCACAAGAGAGACTTCTCATAACACCCACCCAAGGGTTTTTATGTTTTATATGTTCAGTTTCTGCTTTTGTCTGTGTTGCCTGTGTCTCTATTTTGCTCTCTAGGTTTTGCATCCACAGCTTTTACTCACCAGTGACGGTCATGACGAAGACGCAGATGGAAATGATCCAGGAGACTCGGCTGTTGGTCTCCCCATACTCCTCTATCAGATCCTGGAGGAAGATGCCGAAGCTCTTGATGGTGCCGTAGGTGAAAACCTCCACTAGGAAGAAGGCCATGGCCACCACCCACCCCCAGCCTCCATCTGGGGCCTCTGGGTACACATTGGCCCCCAGGATGCTCCCAACTCTGGACGCACACACTGCCATGGCTGAGGGTGAGAGTCAGGAAAGAGAAGGATGCAGATGTGTTAAGGAGGGATGAGACTGATGATCAGCTTTGGTATGAAGCTGGCTTAATGGTGTGTGATCTTGAAAATATATTAGTGACTTAGGCTGATGGACTTAAGTCCAAACTTTGTGAGGCTAACTAGGCCTAGGAAAGTCAAAGGGGAGCAATAAAGCTGTGAGTAAAGTCGAGAAGCACTGAATCTATTAAGGCAAGGTCTGTGCACGTGGAAGCGCGTAGGAAACGTGAACGCGTACGTTAGCAGCGTCAGTTTGCGCCTGCCGGGGTCCGCAGTGAGTAGCCTGCATCTCAAACACAGATTGTTATTTTATAACAAACACAACTCTAACGCGCAACAGATATCTTAGCAACTGTAAGAAAGAACCCGCCGGACCACGCGCCCGTGATCGGAGATAATTTGTTGCGAGTTCGGTGGTTCTCGTTCAGTTTAAGGAATGCAAAGAAAGTCGCGCTACGACAATGAAACAAACAAAAAGGAGGAAGAAACTGAGGCTAAAAGCAATCCAGCATCGAGATTTGTTATGTGTTTGACTCACTTTGTGCATAGACTTTTCGAGTTGCCCCTCCTTTCACTCAGGATAAACCTGATGTGGATGTAGCGGTATGGTTCAGCTGGGCAAAAGATCAGTCTGAACATCTGCTGGCTCATCGGTAACAATAATGTTGATATGATCTCACTCCCTTTTTATCCCCTTCTTTAGCAGGTTATGTTTTAACCAAATTGCTCTGTTAAGTTGAGTTGTTCAGCCCCTCTGTCCAAACGGCCTGGCCTACTAATCGATACAACAACAAATAGGGGAGAAAGGGGTAAAATGAGCCACCTCTGCATGTTTTGCAACTATGGCAAAATAAATACTTTTAAGCAACAGCTGCTATGTTTACCTAATATTGTTGGGTTTTCATGGAAATCAAACATTTTCTGTTGCTAAAACAGTTTTAGATGTACAACCCATTAAAGTTGACCTTTAGGCACAACCGATTAAGGATAAACTGAGCATTAGTAAGGGTTTAGTTGAGTGCTATTGGGGTAAAGAGTTATATAACATTATTTTTGTCCTCTTATGTTTCAAAACAATAATGCACATCTTTGCTTAACACAACTGACAACACGGTGCAGTGTGTGCTTGTTTTGCGTTTGTATTCTTGTGGCACAATCACATTTTCTTTGCAATATTTGAAGATACGATATGTTCACATATGCTGCATCATACAGCAGCCCCAGTCCACAGGTATGCTGAGTTTATGGCCTCATGGTGTACATATTACCATTTAACAGCTTTAAGTTAATATATATAATAAAGCATCAAACCTCTACTTCCATTTAGATACAAGACTAATGACACCTTTACCATAATACTTAGAGTAGAACCACATTTTTTACCTGGCTACAACTTTTTCTATGGTCTTTCTCACAGATTCATGCAAATTAATCATCATTCCTAAATCTGTGATCACACAATCAGGATTTCCTAAAAACAAGGCGTTGATCTTACTCACATACTCAACCCACTGCCTCTCAACCTACCCCGTCCTCCTTTACATGCAGGAATATTTAAACCAGTCAGATTCATCATTCAAAACTCCAGTGCATTATTTTGTTTGACTCCCAAATTCTCAGGATTTGGAAACCCGTTTATGTCAAATTTCATAATAGGCGGTGGCTCTCATAAGCTGCTCTGGTATTTTAATAAGCATAGTGTAAACCCTCCTCTTTCTACTGCTGACTGCACACATCATACACACTAAGCCCAGACCAAAAACAAATTCACAATAATATTCTTGTATTATTTCTACAGGGATTTGTGTGTTTGTGGTCCTGAATAGTGATTTGATTCTACTTCTTAGTAGTTTTACCTCTTGTGATAGCTCCAGAGTATCCCTATATGATATACCTATACAACTTTATATTGTTTTGTCTCCTCAAGTTCAGCAAAATGCCCCAGTTGTTGCTTCTAAAAACACATACTGTGTAAGTATGTGTTTGTGTCAAGTACAAAGCTGCAGCTCCAGTGAAGACTAGGGTGCACAATGTTGTGTGATCTTATATGCTGAATAAATAACAGGATAATAGGCACACCAAACCCAAACTATCTTCTAACACAATCGGTGCCAATGACAAATACCTACACAACAGTGAATAATAACTATGCCTACACATGTTCAGTACACCAACTCAGTAAATACAGGTCCTGTAGGCTACATAAAGTTAAATTGAGCTGACTAACCTGTGTTGTACTATAGCAAATACATTCAACATACCTTAAAAGATTACAAAAAAGTTAGATTGTAACACATTTCCAGCACATTAACAGATCACTTGGCATACACAGATCAT
>OMKZ01027540.1:24328-37126 GCA_900302535.1 Neoniphon sammara
ACTATGCCTACACATGTTCAGTACACCAACTCAGTAAATACAGGTCCTGTAGGCTACATAAAGTTAAATTGAGCTGACTAACCTGTGTTGTACTATAGCAAATACATTCAACATACCTTAAAAGATTACAAAAAAGTTCACTTGTCATACACAGATCATGGTCTTTATTGTAGTTTATTTTATAAAAAATAAAAAGGAATGGAAGAGAGAATTGAACACACCAGAGCCAAAGACTACACTAAGAAGGAAGTAAGGCTCTTATTGCAGAACTGCCATAAATGCAAATGGACGTATAATTTCCATTTGTCAGACAGATCAAATGTTAAGGGACACAACAGTTTTCACTCTGTCCACAGAGAAATGACGTATACGTTGTTCTGATCATAATTTCCACTATTCCACTTTTGTACCTCCCCACATGTAAACTAGTTCTGTAAAAGCCAACAACAAATCTATTTTCAGACAAGGCTCATAGAAACAAAAGCCCGTCGAGCTGCGTTTCGTAGTGTAACGCGTATCCTTTTGGCGGTCCCTATATTAAACTCCGCATATGTCCATTGTCTGGGAAGCACGTTGTCCACAATGTCAAGCCTCTGTCTATATTGTGAAGTTGCCCTGTTGGCGAGTAGTTAAACACTGCTTGCCTTGTAACCGGCTCAGACCCCTTTTTTATTTTTTCACTTCATACACAAGACTGGTCTTTGAGAGCCAGCTGGCATGTTTCCTATGCGGCATTTACGGAGTCCACTGAAAGATATAACGCGGTTTTAAACAGAGGCCAGTTTAAATTAATGGTCAAAAGGAAACGCTGATTTGTGGATACTCTCCGGCTGATGCAAGTTGCCAATGAAGCGGCGGCTCATGTGGTCGGTGTTCAATGTGACTTTGACAAGAGTTTACATACTATAAAGACTGTGTAAGTACTCTCTGTGGAACTGTACACACCTTATCTAAAAGTAAACATTGAATGGATGGGTTATTAAATAAAAAAAAAGTTCATAAAAGTCACAATCATTTTACTAAAACATGCCACACGGTCATAGAAAAACAGCTTATCGCCTATAACTAGACAGTTGTGTTCAGTAGTCTGTCTCTCACCTGTGTGTACAGACTCAGAGAAAAATAATCCTTAATTTTCTTTACTAGTCTCCCGTAATCCTGTTTGCGCCGCGCTGTGCGACTGAATGAGTCAACCGTACAGCCCTATACTGTTTTACTCACGCTTGCGCGCACGCGCATACGCTAGGGCGCACATTAGAGGGTCAGAGGGTCGGGTTACGGAGAGGTCTGTGCCTGTGAGTCTGCACACATGTCTGCAGCCTTCTAGCTCAGGGGCGCAGAGATGTGAAAGGTTCTAGTTTGGGACTGTTGTGGAACGTGTGTGTCAGTACTGCATGTTTACTCTGTGTTTGGGTGTGTTTTGTGTGTGTCAGGGCAGGTTTGCCTTGTGTGTGTATGTGTATCGTTCTACACGTGTGTGCAACAGGCTTTGTGGCTGACAGGAGCTTAAATACGTGCATTACACCAGCATTGGGTGCAGCGATGCAGAGCATGGTAGCTGCCTGCATGGGATACCCTGCTCACTTATCAGGTTGGGCCACCAGCCCTGACAGTCACAATCAATTATAGATCCTGTCCAGCCTTTCACAGACTACATTTCTCTTGCACTTTTAAAGCAACAGTTTGCACTTCAGTGATTTTGTATTCACTTCCCTGTCACCCAAAACTCCCCTGAAGTTCACAGGTCCAGCAAGCACGTGTCAAGGTAGTTTCATATCAGCCCATTTATTTACAGTTCCCCAAAAGCATAAAACTTCTAATATATTTCTCCAGCATTCAGCAGTTTATTCAGCATAATCCACGTTTTGTAACCACCCAACCTCACTGTGGGTTCAGAAGTCCAGTATTTACCTCATAGTCTCTAATATTTGAATCACTCACAATGCTGTGGTCATGAACACCCTACAGTATTACTGTGTGTATGGACTCATAGTGCAGTTGTGTGACTACAGCCTAATTCACACACTACCCCAATTATTCCAAATTCAGAGGATTAATCATCATTTTAATTATTAATTAATAATCCTTTTTTTAACCTCAATGATTTTAAATAGAGAATAGATTAGATACTGCATGCATTGGGCTCATATTTCTTTAAAGATAAGGAATTATACCTTAGTCTTATTCATTATGACCTTAACTCTAGAGCAGACCTTCAGTGAGAACTTGAGTAGACAAATGTTCTTTCTCCATGCAGGTTTTGACCCAAAATGACGGTGGGTTTTAGCCTGCTGCTTCTGTCTGGGACGCTGCTCTGTGGACTGCTGCTTCACACGGTGAGCCGGCATGGGGCCGGGCCTGAACAGCCCGGTAAGAGACCCAATTTCATTATCATACTGGCAGATGATATAGGTTGGGGCGACCTGGCAGCAAACCGGCCTGGAGAGAGTGCAAACAACACGCCTCACCTCGACCTGATGGCTCAGCAAGGAATGAGGTACAACGGTTCATCCGTTTGTTAGCATTATCACAGATCTGAATTGATTTCATGTTGTATCATTAAAATCTGATTTAAAATATCATCTGATCCCTATGACATCATATATCCTCTGGTTCGATAGTTAAAGGTGCACTATGAAAAATTGAGGGTTGATTGAAGTAAGGACTGTTTAGACTCAACTGACAAAAAATGCTGAATAAGCACATAATTTATCAGTAAGTCAGGCTGACAACCAATTTTCTTGGTTATTCTGTTTTTTTGTCAGTTGAGACAAGTTAGTTCCCCTTTAAGGTCAAAGAATTAATGCAAGGAAAGCTGTTTCAAGCTATTTACAGAGTGAGATTATGTTTTACATTGTCATAGTTTTGTCCTTCTGTGACACTCCAGGGTAGAGAACCATTTCCCTTAAAAAAAAAACTGCTTATTTTTTCCAGATTGACAGACTTCCACTCCCCAGCCTCCACCTGCTCCCCGTCCCGTGCTGCCATCCTGACGGGCCGGTACGGCCTGAGGAACGGGGTGACCCACAACTTTGCTGTGGGCTCGGTGGCGGGCCTCCCTCTGTCCGAAGTAACCTTGCCCCAGCTGCTGCAGAGGGCGGGATATTACACCGCCATGATAGGGAAATGGCACCTCGGACACAACGGACCGTACAGCCCAACTAACAGAGGTGAGCGGGACAGCCTGACATTTACACCCAAAAACCTGCTGGGACCCAGCTGAGCGCAACAGGCTCTGATGGGGCTGGGTTTCTCACTGATCTGTGTGAGCTTGTGTCGGGTTTGGTGTTACATATCACTTTCTGAAATACAAACTGTCTCCTAACCAGCAGGCAGCAGGCGCCCCATCCAGAGAAACACCAGGCTCCCTAACATTAGATCTCCTGCCTCTCTTGTCCCTTTTGGTATCCTCTGGCGTAAAGCATCACAGACCAGCTGGGTTGGTAAACATGAAACAGCGCTGTGCAGCTTTCTGACGTCATCACACAGAAACAGAAACCTCCCGTTACCACTTTGAACTACTGACATGTAATGTTCCCTAGCACAGATTTAATAAAATGGTGAAAATAACTGTTGATTTAAGTTATTAAATTTTGGATCTGTGCTCACAAAAGATGCTAATGCCATAATAATAAACATAATTTATATATCTCTTATCAAACAAAAGTTACAACGTGCTTCACAAACAAATAATAAGCACCGTCCTAAGCAGGAAAAATAGCAATAATGAAAAAGAATTAAATATACTGTATCAGACATTAGATTAGATTAAATGAGTTTAGGTAAAGGTTTAATGATACTCCTGTGGAAAGTGGGTCATTGCAGCAGCAAGGTGTAATAGGCTACATCAAAGAAAAGAAAGAAATGAATAAGAATAAAGTAAATACATGAATATATTCAGTGAAATCTATGCATACAAATGTGTAAAAGTTTATATTTGTGTACAGAATAGCAGCAGGACGTACTGAGACACAAAAACAGTGTGAGATATGTGAATCATGGAAAAAAGTGAACTTCAAAAATTGTAAAAATATGCCAAATATGTGAAATTTTGGGGCGTTTGAGACGTGTGCGAGCGTATTCTGCCTGAGGGCTGGAGGCTGTGCGCGGGGGGTCAAAAGAGCCTCACAGGACGATAAAACCTTTTTACCTCCTGATTCATTTCAGGTTTGAACAGACATTCCTGCTTGTGGTTAGAAACCGGTGTAAACCAGATTCAGCGTTGCTCTGGAAGTGTCAAACCATGGGAGTGTCAACATATCTCCTCCGTCGGTGAAAACTCTGTATTTCCGTTTTTGGTGATTGTCATGTTTTGACTTAATTTTAGGATTTAACCGCCCGTCTATGGGTCAATAAAGTTTTACAATTTTTGGGTCTATGAAACACAAACTACAGTATAAAAATGCACAAGGGCCAAGCTATAACCAAGACTACTTTCTCTTACTTACTGAGAAGTTTTCACTGGACAACAGTGAGAAATGAGTGTCTATTTTAATGTTTGTCAGGGCGTGAGACAGAGAGAGATTTAAAGATTGCAGAGAGAAAAAAAAAAGGAAATGTCTTGATTGCGCTTTTGTCCGCTGAACAGGTTGTGGCTCATGCTTTAATTATGACATGTTTTGTATGTGGGTGTGTGATGGTATGAGAGATCAATGACACGACAGGGCGCTGCTGAGAGGCAAACCAGAAATATTTGGCCAATGTCTTTGTCCTCTCTGCAGGTTTCGACTACTTCCTGGGAGTTCCTTACAGTAATGACATGGGCTGTACTGATACGCCGGGGTACGACCTGCCCCGCTGCGTTCCCTGTGCCACGGCTGCGCAGATATTCAGGTGCGCCTCTGGGACAGCCTCATAAAAACAGAATATATTTTTATAGGACTGGCTGCACTAATTAGAAACTGATAAGTGCTCATCTGTTCAAATACTGTATTTCCCCAGTAATGTGATGTAGTGGATGACAGGCTTGAAATGCTGTCTCCCTCCATCTGCCAACCGACTCTAAACCTCATCCTCACTTGACACAAGCACAGACACCTGCAGTTTATGTCATGTATGTAACTGTGCTTTATTATCCTCACGTTCTAGGTTGAAGAGGGGCGTACATGGCGGCTGTTATTCTAAAGTGGGCCTTCCCCTGCTTGAAAACAGCAGCATCGTGGAGCAGCCTCTGGATCTGTGGACGCTCACACAACAGTACAAATCCACTGCACTCAAGATCATAAACAACGCCAGGTACAATATCACTCTGTGCATATGGCATATTAGGAGAATGCTTATGCACAAACCATTTACACTGTGTGACCGGTTTGAATCTGACACTTAAAGGAATGCTCCAACGTTTTGGGCAAAATACCCTTTTTCCGACTTACCCAGACTGAGACAAGATGTTCGATACCATTTCCACCTCTGTACGTCCACTGGTTCGATTCCAATGGTTAGCATTTCATGTTAGCTTAGCATAAAGACTTGAAGTCTACAGGAGTCATTAGCCTAGCTCTGTCAAAATGAAAAAATAAACCTTACAGCAACTCTGAAATTGTCATCTTCCAGAGTTTTCAATTGCGCTGCGCTGTAGTAAATTGATCCTCAAACATTATCTAGGTGTGTTAGTCCGACTCCAAGAAAAATCAGCTTGGGAAGATTTCAGTCAGACTAAAATGTTTACATGATGTTTGAAAAAGTCGATTTATTATCTTAGCATGACTAAAATCGAACCCTACTGCCTGATAGATTGCACATCCTCATCATGTGATTGACATACACATATACATATCTGTGTGTGTGTGTGTGTGTGTGTGTGTGTGTGTGTGTGTGTGTGTGTGTGTAATATTGTCAGTCATGAGGTTGCATTGATGGAACTGCCTCATATTAGATAAAACAGAAAAGTGGCATAAGGTGACAAGGTTCTTCATCATAAAAACACACAACTGTCTCTGTAACCTCTTGTTTTGAAACCCTTAATGTTTCTGTGTGCGCTCTCTATATGACATGTTGACAAGCTGCTGCTGTGCAAATGTCCCGTGAACTAATGTAGCCCTGAGCTTCGGGACATGAACCCAGATGTTATTGAATGTGTTTGTTACTCCAGAGCCCGGTTGTGCAACCTGTATCGCTGTGTGTTTGAACCAGGCCAAGCCTCGGTCCCTGTTCAAAGACGGCAGGCTCGTCTCTCCTGTCAGCGCACCATCCACTGACTCAGCAGGCGGCCAAGCTCAGAGTGTCACTTGCTTGTGCCTGGGTGTGTGTTTGTGTCTTGGCACAGACTGTGTAGTATCAAACTGAAGAGCTCAAATGTGACAGGAGAGTCCAGGAGAGACTGCTGAGAAACTGAAATGTGTTTGACAATCTGTAAATACAGGAGCATGCATGGACAAACCCTGACAACAGGCACACATTTGACAGGCTAATCTGCCATGACGGCACTGTCTGCAGACATTCCAGACAGAAGAGAGGAGCTTTTTACATTTGCCTACACAGAGTTCAGGGAGCTGCAGTGCAAGAGGAGAGACAGTGTTTGTGTGTGAGGGATGGGAGGAGGGCAGTTAACCCTGCTTTCTGCAGCTGTCTGCTAAGGGAATGTGCCTGCATGCTAGAGCACCAGATCATGTGACTAAAGCAGTGATTTGCAGTCATGTGCAGTCATGATCCATGACGTTTTCTAACCCAGTCTGTGCAGGAACTGGTTTTGCTAATGCTGCATTCTGGAGATGCTGGGAAATTGGAAATTGCAGCTTCCTAACTGTGAAAAATGCAGCGTAATGCCTAGGTTTGCCACAAAGCCCACAGCAAAGTCATCGTGTTCCTCAGGTCACAGCAGCCTGTCAGAGTGACACTCACATTTTCTGAAATGAGGTACACAAGCATACACTGTGAACCCTTTTCCCCCTCTAATTTCCAGCATGATCTTAAATCCACCAAAATACCTGTGTGGTAAGACTTAGAAATTTGAAATGTAATGTTGCACTTAAAGGCAGACTTATGCAGTTTCAAATGGGAGGGCATGCAGCTTTATTATGATGTGGTAAAAAATGCTGAATGCTAATTAATTCTCAAAGAATCTAACTTATATAATTAGCACAGTTCTTTAACTCTTTCATTATCCTTTCCTGTCAGTGCACCATTTTTTTATCCTATTGTGGTCATGTTCGCTCTGATCACGAGTGAAAAAATCCATTGATGTGGGGGGAAAAAAAACTGTAAGCAGCTCTCAGTAAAAGTTGACATCCTGTCATCCCAGAGAGCGAGGACAGCCCTATCTGCTCTACATCGCTTTGGCCCACATGCACGTCCCCCTGGCCCCGCCTCTTCCTCTGGATGCCCCGCCTTCCGCCAACGCCGGTACAGTGTACGCTGCGAGCCTGAGAGAGATGGACAGCCTGGTAGGGGCAGTGAAGAGCGCCTCCGACGCTGCAGACAGAGACAACACACTGATCTGGTTCACTGGTGAGTCAGCTGGGTGGATCATGTCTGTTAATGTGAGGCCTTTGTTATTCTTTGAACAACCTTTATACACAGTTTGGTTTGTGGGCGTTTGTGTATCTTTATTAGGTGACAACGGCCCCTGGGAGCAGAAGTGTCAGTATGCAGGGAGTGTCGGGCCCTTCGAAGGAAAGTGGCAAACCAGCAGAGGTAAAGAAAAAAATACAAAAATAAAAATACTCCTTGGTAAAAAAAATTGCCACTAGGGATAGAGGAGAAAAGTCTTATTTTGAAAACAGGTATTTTGTCCCCCCACTTTTGGTCCCTCCCCCTGCACACTTTTTAAATTACTATACACCAACTTCACAAAGAATGTATGTCCTGCATGTATGTATGTACATGCAGGAATTATATTTGTTGAAATACAGAAATGATATTTATGGAAATCGTTGTCAAGAGCAATGTGTGTTAGGTAGCTCGGTATGTAAATTTGTCATTATACAAGGAATATTAATCATGTTTTGAATTTTTACAGTAGTTTAACATGCAAACAATACATCTATACATATGTAAGTATATCCTATTTCAGCCAGCTAGTCGGTCTATATTGAATTATTTGAAGAAATTAGTTTTAAATGGCCAAAATTTTTATTTTTCACACCATATTTATGCCCCTAGGGACACATCCTAATGGTTTATGGTTTGTGTGGATTTCCATCTTACAGGCCTACCAGCAGGCAGAATCTGGGCAGATTATTTTTCTGTAAGCTCTGTACCCCGTTGCTGTGAATCTCTGTATCCCTGCTTGTTTTTAAGGTGGGGGTTCAGCTAAGCGGACCACCTGGGAAGGAGGTCACAGGGTGCCAACAGTGGCCTACTGGCCTGGCAAAATCCCTGCCAACACCACCAGCTCCGCCCTGCTCAGGTATTCACAGTAGTATTTCATATTCTCAGTACTCAAAGACCCCATGAAATGGCGTGATGATTGATTTTACAGTATGTGTTTCTTCTTTTAACAGTTTGTTCAGGAGGGACATAACATGGTGAAAACAGTTGTTTTTATTAATGGGAGGGGATGGAGAGGCGGTACTGTTAAAATTTGTGAAGGTTTTATTGGTTGAAATTTTTATTTACGCCTACTGGTGCAGCATGATGTAACCATTAAAGGTGCTCTGTTTTCCAGGAAGTTAAAGTAAGAGTTCATTTCACAGGGACATTAAAACTACACACATTTTTTTTTCTGGATCCTAATCAGTTTCTCTCCTTGCATTGTGTTCACTCAGGGGTTCAGTCTTAAAAGGATGTGGTGGTTTACCTGCTCTCTGTTTACTGAGGCACATAGCTAGTTCACCAAGCAAGCAGATGCTGTTTGGGTTGCTTAGCAATAGGTGGATGTAATTATCTTCTGTTTTTATTCCCTATGCTCTTTCTTATTCCTTTTGTCGTTTGTTTTACTTGAAGAAGCACTTCTTACAAAAAGGTTTGTCATGAACGGTTCAACAGAGCAACACTAGGATGCAAAAATTCATTAGCAAAGAGAGATAAAAATGGGCACGTCTTCCCCCCTCCCCTCCTCTCCTCTCTCAGTGGGATGGATATCTTCCCGACCCTGCTGTCCCTGGCGGGGCTGCAGCCTCCCTCAGACAGACGTTACGACGGCATTGACGCCACAGATGTCCTCCTGCACAGTCAGCAGACTGGACACGAGGTGCAAACGCCAAGTCTTTACTGTGAATGTAACTTCTTTTATATAACTCACTTATCCAGCCGAGGTAAACGTTACTGTAGAAGTTACCACTAATTTTCTGTTCTCCTTGCTTGTAGTTTCTCTTCCACCCAAACAGTGGAGCTGCAGGGAAGTTTGGGGACCTGCAGGCGGTCCGGGCAGGGAAACATAAAGCCTTCTACTTGACAGGTTGGCCTCCTGATCACAGTTTACAGCGCTGACTACGCGTGCCATAGTGCAAGTCAAACAGTCAAATGCTTCCCAGGAGCAGCCTCTACAAATAGGGCTATATTTACACCAATAAACAAAAAGATGGTAGGTGGTATGCTGATTCTATTTGTATTAGGTCGCTGTCTCAGTCTGCAGACCAAAACAATGACCTAATAGGCAAGGCAACTTTATTTATACAGCACATTTCTTACAAAGAGGTAACACAGTGTGCTTTACATGACAGCAAGAAGTGCATTCAACAGAGAATAAAACAGTTATCTAAAAACAAATAAAAGGCAACAAAAGCTTAACAAAGACAGTCATTTAAAAAGAATAAAAGGTATAAAAAGCACCAATCCAAAAACAAATATGAAAAGCATAACAAAGACAATGACATGCCGTATATCGAAAAGGAAAACAAAAATAGATATAAATACCAACTCATTAGAGGACAAAAAGATTATAATTTAAAAGTAGAGCAGAACATACAATCAGTGCAGAGCAGATACAATCACCAACAATAACGTTTATTTTATTCCATTTGTTTCTCCCCTTTCCCTAGGTTCCCTGTTAAGAGGCATGTTGCCTCTGGCCAGGTCATACATGTAAACACAAATTTGTTTTTAATTAGAGATGAACCAATATATCGTTATATCAGATAAAAAATATCAGACTCAGTCAGATGTTATTTTTACTGCCAATATTTAGTTGATTGTGAAATTGGAATTTGTGTGACTCTGTTTTCTTAGATTGTGATACTTAATACAACTTTAAAAAAAAAGGCTTAACCTGTTTTGCACCTGCGTTTGTAATACAACTCTTATGATTCTGCATATTGGTATCGGCAGATATAGTGATATTGGATGTCCGTATTGGCTGCAAAAAATCATATCAGTGTGACCCTATCTTTAACCAACTTGCCAAAAGGGGAAAAAAATAAATCAATTCATGCAAACAACTGAGCTTTCCTGTTGTTTTTTGACCAGTTAATCACTTTCCCCTCCCTCCAGGTGCAGCTGAGGCGTGTGGCGGCGGCACGGGGACGCAGCAGCTCCATGACCCGCCGCTGATATTTGATCTGGAAAGTGACGAGGGAGAGGAAACACCGCTGAAGACCGGCACACCTGAGTACCAGGAAATACTGGAGCGGATCGCCAAGGGGAGGGAGGAGGTATTATGGGACATCGCCACCGACCAATCGGTCTCCACAGCCGACTACACCACGGACCAATCAGCAGCCCCCTGTTGTGACCCACAACACGTTGTCTGTCGCTGCCACATGCTGGGCTGAGGGTGAGATGACACACACACAAATGCACAGCCTAGAGGAGGCACAAAGATGAAAGCAAACAGATGCAGAGACAAAGATCCGGTTTGGATTTGGTCGGCTGTTTGTTTGTTTTTTTTATTATTAAGTTCAATGTCCAAAGCCGGGATACTGCAGGGTGACGGCAAACAGCCACGGGGAGCAAAGAGGAACAGACAGTCGAACTTTGGTTTGTTTGTTTTACTCATCTGGTTGATGTGAGGTCAGTAATTTGTGAAAAATAAGTGAAGTGGGGACATTCAGAGTGCAGAAGGGGTCATAATAAAGTGATTTCTTTTCACTAAAGAGACATTACGTCCCTTTACATACTTTCCTGCATTGTGCATGCATGAATTAGTCGCACTGTATTTTAATATTTGGAAGTCATGTGGTTTGTTGATTTTTATGGTTTTGTCTTGTCTGTTTGTTTTTTATATATGTATTTGTAAATCTGCTGAAAAGTTCCCAAAATGTGAAACAATATGTATTTTTACATTATAAGGATTTAGCTGGTAACTCTTATGAACTCTTATAGTGGACACAGTGGAAATGAAGGGTGCAGTCAGAGCCACAGTGTCCTGACAGAGTGTACAACAAAATATTCTTGTGACCCTAAAGTAATAAAGTATGAGGACAGACATGCACTTACATCTTTGTGTTCAAAAATTTTTAGCATTTGCAAAATCAATGTCACAACCCCTGATTCGTCTTGCACCAGTGAAGACTTAAAACACTGAAAATGTTTAGTACCCACTGATGGTTTTAGTAAATCTAGGCCTCTAATGTTTGATAAAAGTGGTACAGTATCCTCATCATCAACTTTTTTACAGCTAATATTGACATCCATATTGTCATGAAATAAATTTGAGCTTCTGAAATGCCCATAAATGTGATGATGTGTGTCACTGTAAGCACTGAATAAATAACAAAACTCACAAAATGTACAATACAAAGCGCCATCATATAGCTTTATTAATGATTTGCTTGACTTTGAAATATATTAGGTGTTTTTATTTCATTTTTTTGATGTGTGATAAGATTTGATACAAGTTGCAGCTGATTTTTTCGTTGTTTTTCCTTCTAACCAAATCTACACAGTGCAGCGGAAGCAGAGCTTGATTGACATGTCAGCTTTAATGTGTCTCTGGCTCAAATCATCAAGTATTCAGCAGCTCACTGCAGAGTAAGGGTGTCCTAACAACGCCACCTTTTGGCAATCCAGTCAAATGATCTCACCATGTTACTGTTCACAATAGTACTATATATAAATGTATTATATACACATTATACACACAGTAAAAATCTTCAATATTTATGTACGCACTGTAGGTCTATGCGTTGATGTGCAATACTTAAACATATTCCAAAAGAATATTTAGTACATCATGTTCCAAAGTAAAAATATCTATGCATTAATTGTTACAATATTCAACATCATGTAGTAAATAAAAAGTCTTAATCATGTCATTGAAATTCAAGGATCTGTAACTTTCTTACGTACAGCTCCCTATCAAGTAATTCACTTTTCAGCTGTCGACTTTGCAGCCAACTATTTCAGATGTAATATTATCACCTTCCGTTTGTGACACTCCCGATTTTCAGCATCACACACAGCGACCATAATTGGCATCACAGCTGCTTCTGCAGGTCATGCAACACTGCTCTTAAGATAGACCGTGAGAAGATACCTAAGGAGAAATTTCAGGAAGTTCTTAAAAAGGGTGCTGAGTGGGATTCCCCAGTGTTTGTTTAGTCTCATCCCTTAGGAGGTTCGCTTGGTTTCTTACTTAAAACCTCTCAAATACCTCGCAAAGCAAACAAGCATACAAGGACACAAAATTTATTCTCAATTATTTATATAAGCATGTTTCATGATATTAATGTACTATGTCTATTAGATCTAGAAATATAACCTTCAATGGTTTGAAAATTTAAACCCACTTAAGCTACATTTAAGAAGAAAATGTTAACGGTTCAGTATCAGCTAATGCAAACCTCTAATTATCAACTTCAGCAGACTAACAGCTAGGCTTTCATGTTTATGTCATCAAACATGCTTATTTTAATTACTGAAAAAAAATTTTGGTCTTTTACTTGATGGCTGCTTGGTAGCCCCTATCTGAAAAATTCTTAA
>OMKZ01027543.1:0-20205 GCA_900302535.1 Neoniphon sammara
TTTCATAGTGGTCTCACTGAATAAAGAGTAACACCCCTGACCCCTAGTATGTATCAGTGCAGACTCACACCCATCCCACACTGCATCAGTACAAGGAAACCTCTAGCTAATTGTAAACAGAAGCAAGAGGTGAGGGCTCTTTCAAGCAGAACAGAGATCTCCTCTGAACAGCCATGGAGTGAAACACTGATTAGTGACGCTACATTACTCCTCTTTGTCCAAGGGCAACTGTTTCATATCAGCTAACTCTTGGAAACACAGACGCTAACCTCAGCGCTGGCAAATATCCTGCAGCCGGTTGTGTAATGGAAGTTTTTAATAGAAGAAACAGCAATCGCATTCACATCACAGCAAAAAAAAATATTTTAAAGAATGATTAGTCGCTATTTCCTTAGTTATATCAGGAGACTCTTCAAGTGGGGATGAAATGCTGAGATTAAGATGGATTTAATGTAAGGGGAAATGTTCTGGTCTTGGGAGCAAATAGAAAAGGGCAAAGCAATGGTTTCCCTGTTGTGAAATCATCAGTCCAGAATGCCGGGATTGTACATAAAATGTACATTTTGTCACAATCCCCCTTTCTGCCATTTCCCAGTCTTGCTCTTTTTACAGGCAACCTTATCATTCTCTAAGCTATCATCTCTCTGAACTGCCATCTCATCATGCTCAATTTGTGCAGGTACGTCTGTAAGTTTCCTCATCTTTTCCTTGACTCAACGAACCACTGTGCTATACTTTTAGTGCCTGTCTGAATATTAGAAACGGCTTGCTACAACTATTTTTGAGCTGAAAGTGGACATATTTGCACATGACAGAGTGAAAGACACTGATCATGGCTGAAATCCTGATTACCACCTATGCATGGCTTATTCTGTATTTCTGTAGAGACCGACTGGTGCCTCCTCTCCTGGTTCAGAGCTCACTGCTATTTTGATGTGATTACATACTTTCTGTGCACACTGACATCATCAGTGTGGGACATCTCTGCGAACCCCCGGCTGCCCTCTTCCCTTGATTTGTACCAACTGCCAAACTGGACTGCTGCATATTTTAAAAGTGGCACAGGGGGCCAAAAACATAAAGCCAGTGGTGTCATCACACTAACATCCAGCAGCTGCCCATCAGAGAGGGAGGGCAGAGGGAGCAGCGATGAATGCCTGCCACAAGGACCCGCTCCCTGGGAGTGGGGGACTAAACAGCAGGACTACGAGTGCGCTATCAGTCACTGGAGAGCAATAAACCAGGCCAGGCATGAGGAGACGGGCAGACTGGACTGCTGTCTCCCTGGGGACAGAAGTGGGTGGACATACAGACGTCTCTCACAGGTTTGTCACAGGGTCAGGGTGGCCCAAAAGCAGGTGGCCACTAAACAGACCATCAACTACAGGCAGCCAGTTGAGGTGACTGATTCCCGTCCTCAGACAGCGCACAGACAGTTACACGGAGCAATATTTTGACCATTCGAAAAGAAAAAAGTCTATCTCATGAGAGCTACTTGTACAAGCGTCTAATCCCACAGTGTCACGTTTACATTGTGAAAAACAGGCTCATGTCCCAATGACCCTGCTGAAATTGCTCAGACAAAGCAGTGTTATCTCCACTGTGCAAAAATGTCGTCTAAAGGGCGACACAGAGCACATACAGTGCACATCTAGCATGTCCTTGTCAATACTGCAGTACAATGCGTCTGGAAGAGACACTGTGCCCTGACTTGGTCCACTGTGCCCAGGTATAAGTTGTGTCTGTGACTGGAAATAAAAGAGTGTGCCATGTTCAAACTGATTTTCATTTTCCATCACAAAGCAGAGCTCGGCTCTGCAAATCACATGTACAGAAAGGCTGCCTGGGACTGATATAAGATCCATTCAGTGTGCTGACATTGTAATTATCTCCCACGAGCTTAAGAGCCATTCCATTATCCTACACAGAAATACACCAACACGTGCACACACACACACACACACACACACACACACACTTTCGGACTCTGTCTCTCTCTTTCTCTCTCTCTTTCTGTGATGTGTCACACACACTTCAATTTGGGACAAATAAGCTGGGACAAAGATACACAGATGAAAGAAAGATCAGCAAAAAGTTAATACAGGTAATTTCATTATATTTATATCATATAGTAATACTTTCACTCATTATCAAGTCTGGCTCGAGGGGCAACAGAACATGATGTTGTCAATTTATTTTGAGAATTAACAGTCATTTTATCCAATACATCCAAAAACATAAAGCGCCAAAATGCAACTTTGGTCAAATTGCCTTACTGATTTGCACCTGTGCACTTTGACCTGAGCCAATCAGCTCTGTGTTAATTTACTCCAGCAGTTTTTAACTGGCTGTGCAGGCCTCCATCCCAGCAGCTAAATGTTGCAGCCTGCTGCTTATTCACACGGTTTCACACTGATCCACTTCCTCTGCCTGTATTTTTACAGTTTAAGAGGGAGGGAGAGTGTGTGTACATGTGGGTACATGCGTCAGTCAGAGGAAACAGAGAAAAAAAAAGAGTCGAAGGGAGGGAAAAAGTAGGCAGATGACTGGGAAACAGGTTTTTAGCCGTGGGTACCCGAAAACCGCTAATTAGGCCACAAATCACAGGATAGTACATGACCACATCCCCAGATAAGTGTTGAGCTAAGCACAGTGAGCAGACATTTTAAATCCAGCCTTAATCCAGCCTGTGTCTCACCCTCCTCCCCGCTCCCATAGCATCCACATGCAAACCCCTGCTCAGAATCCAGATGAAGCCAGCATTAGGAGAGATAGATGAGAAGGGCCAGTGAAATTAGAGGAAGAGCAGGAGGGGAGGAGAAGAGGAAGAGAGGATGGGAGTGTGATACATAGTGGATCAGATAATTGATCCCAGAAAAGAAGACGGCGCTGGCAAGGAGCTGTTACATCCGTGTCACACTTTACGTTGCTGTAAGCAGGTCTCAAACAGGTCTGGGGGAGAAAAAAAAAAAAAACAACAAAAAACAACAAAGAGCTTTCTAAGAGATAAGCATGCATGCAGTCACCCCGTCTGAAACTCCTGATACACCAAGCCAACGGCAGGCCCTTGGTTCTTCGGCCCCCAGAAGGCGTCTGAAGAGCACCTCTAGTCTGGGTGGTTTGTCCCGCACCCGCTGTTCAGCTTAAGCAAATCAGGGCATGAGAAGGAAAACATAAATCCAGCTGTGTTGATACTCTGCCAACGAGCATGCAAACTAGCTAACCAGAGAGAGCTAGTTGTGGCAAACCTTCTTCCACAAGCAAAAGACAATCGTGCTGATAACAGAGCCAGCGGCAACTCCTTATCAGACATATTCCCGATTTGTATAATAAAAACCACATGAACAGATTCAGAGCAGAGTGAAAATGATGGGCTAATGCTGATTTCTTTATCTTTCGGCAATCTTGAGGCTTCCGGTTTGCTTTAATGAAACTACAACTGGATCCACAATTTTTCGTGCATGCTAGCGTCACATGGGTGTGAGATCTAGGTCCAGCTCAAGTGGCAACTAATAATTCATATCAAAATATGAAAATATGAGCCCAGTGGCATTACCAAAAGAGCTAACACTGAGTTTGCCCTTTTTTCTGATAGTTGAAGCTCAAAATGCATTATAAAAAGCAAATACTGGAGCAATGGCAATATTAATACAGCTGAGATTTTGATATTAGCCATCTGAAAAATGTTCTCCAATATGGGGATTTTTTTTTTCTTTTTTAAGGAAAATGTTTATATTTTTAAGATACTTTGAAGTGTACACAATCAGTGGACTATAATTGTGATAATGCAAATTTTACGCCCCTATATTTACCCAAAAGCAGAATTATTTTGATCACAGGTCACACAAGTCTTTTTAAACCCAAGCACATCACCAATCCCCACAGCCAATAGAGTGATACAGGACAAAAGAAGTGGAAAGGCCGGAGCGTCTCTGAGCTACAGCCCTCTGAGCTCTGTTCACCCCCTTAGCAGCCATTACTCTCCTGTGTCTCGGTTGTTCTGCAAGCTAAGCAGGGACAACAATGGCCTCGAGTTTACACAGCAAGTGTCCTTATAATTTAGAACCCAGACAGAAATCAATAGTTAGCTGTGTAATTCACTAAGCCAGAGATAACAGTGCGGGAAAAAAAACGAGCTAACGAGCTGTGGAATCTCAGCGATCTAAAAGGGATATAGCACTAACCATTAACAATCGTTTCCTTACAACTCCAGCAATGCAGATTAAAGCCTGGACTGTCTTTGCAGCACAAAGGAGTAAAGCTTTGCTACTTCTGTCGCTATTTAATGGTCATGTCAACACGACAGTAACTCAATCTAATGATATATTAAAAAACATCTGATCCAAACATCATTTGATTAATCAAGAGAACTATTCCCCATCTTCAAATATCTTGCCAGTATGCCATCACTGAGGCCGTGCCCCCTACAATCCAGCCCATCACCTCTGGGAGGATATGTACTCATTACAAACTAAGTTATCATCATTATGAGTTTAAAAATCTGCTGAGCTGCTTGCTAGCTCATTCCAGCTCATCAGCATAACCACATTAGAGAGGAAACCAGTGGGATGGCAATCTCACACTTCCTCAATATCGTAATCCCAGCAGGCCGAGCACGTCCACGTCCATTACATTGGATCTGAGCCACCAAGCAGGCCCAATGTCCTGCCACCGAGACACACAGTCAACACCACTTGACACTTGAAATAAAATTAATTAGCTCTGCACTACAAACCTGTCTGTCCGACGAATCAATCTTGCCTAAACAGATAAAGGCGTTTTAACCAGAAAAATGTGGCTGATATTTATCCGCTTGGCGCTTGGCTTCATGGGTCTTGGCGGCAGCTTCCGCTGTCTAACGGCGCCATTCTGACAGTAAAAAGCAATCAACTTTAACAAACACTCTCTGATACAATATTAGCTCAGAGCTCATGAATCCCTAATTTATTTACATCCTTAATATATTTACCTCATCCAGAGAAAGGAAACAGATTGTCAGAGGCAGTGGGAAGTGCGATGATTTGGGGCTCAATTCAGCTAAAATTGGTTGCTGCCAGTGTGATACATCATGGAGAATTAAGAGACCTCTCCCCCAGCACAGAAGTTGGGCAGCCATATTGGCACATCTGTCAAGGGCCCACCCCTGACAGAGACAAATAGGCCAATCCTGGCACACGAAGGCTGATCCAAACTGCCAGCAATAACCAAGATGAATAATGAGTCAGTTTGTGCCCCAGTGAAATTCATTTTTAATAATTAGTGTTCCTGCACCTCTCATTTTCTCGGAAAATGAGCACAGGTACAACTACAGGTTGATACACCACATCAGCAAGACTGGAGGGATATGGATGATGTTGTGTTAAGCTTCCATCATCACAGAGAATGGGTGTGACTATTAAATGCAGGGGTGTCCAAGACAAATGAATCTGTCTCTCCGTTCTCCAGGCAGGAGAAAATTAATCAACTCCAGAAAGGGCCAGGGCTACAGACTGTAATAAGGGAATGTTGCATGAGGAGCACAACAATGTTCAGGTCCTGAGGTTTTTACACGAAAGGAACACTGTTCCGACGGGCAGAGGAGAGGCGTGACATGGGAGTGAGGAGCAAAAAGGAAGGAGAGTGGGTGAGGGAGAGAGGGAATGACATTCAACTCAGGGCATGAATGCACGCAAACTCACAAGCTTGTAAGTCCCTGTCTCTTGAGCACCACCGCACATTTCCTAGGGATATACTTATCAACATAATGGTTGGAGAGTGGTGTGCACACTAATGTACTGGCGTGCTCGTACTGTGGGGCCTTTAAGCTGGAGATGATTTACTGATCATGAAATTAATTCTCATTTTAATACAATATGCTCAGTCTTCACATGTGTCACATACAGCAGCTCTGATAAGATTTCCCCAGCTACTGTTAAGCCATTCTGAATGGTTTAGGGTAATTTTTTCCACTTCAGCCATTTTTTTTTTTTTGTAATTCATGCCTGGTTGGAAATGCTGAAAAATGCAGAAAATCTGCAGGCTTCGCTCTGCCTAAATGTTTGTAAAACAATCACCGACACAAGAAAGCAAGCTCAACACTTTTTCAGAGAGGCTGATGCCAAGTCCGAAACATTTTACCTTTTCACAGTCCTCAGTATTATTATAGCCAAATAAAATGTCAAAATAAATGTATGAAAAGACCTGGATGTGTAATGGGTCTAATGCTCACTGTTTCCCGAGCCTCTTCAATTACACCACACAGCCTGGTTTGTGCACCAATTTTGCTGGAAACAGCATGGGAGGAAACCGTGGCACACTGAGAGGTTAGCTCACTGAAACTGTTTCAATACGAGGTTTCCCAACACGCCTTGTGCTACACTCAACATAACACACACAGTCTGACATTGTATTATGTCGGGGTGTGGCTAATTCAAGAGCGATGGGAGAAGAGAAAAACATTGTTCGTTTAGCACAACGCAACACAACTTACCTGGAATTAGGGATGGCAACTGAGAACTGGTTCCAAATTGTCCAATTCGACTGAATCGTATGCCTCCAAGCTTATCAGTTCCTCTTATCGATTCTGGCATGTTTTTCTGACAGTTGCACGCTGCACAATTCTTTTAAGAAAAGGAGCAAAAATGTAATTTATTTTAACATGTTCACATGTTATAAGGCAGACGTAGTGGTCTCACACTGAGGTTGTGTGTAGTTGCTGGTCTTGCTGTAACCTAAACTGAAGGCACTGACCTGTACTTTCTACACTGTGTTTGCACTTCGATAATTAAACAGTTGTGTTGATGCTGAAAACCTGTGTAGGCCTACTTTTTTCCCCACACAGAAAACTAATCAGGAATCAATAAGGGAATCGATGAAGAATCGGACTGACAAGCAAAACTGATAATGGCCTCGGTATCAATAAAATCTTATCAATTTCCATCCCTAGCTGGAATCGCCTACTGCAGCAGTAGTTGGCCAGGACACCGAGGTAAATAAAAAGGAAAAAGGTGTATGTCCCTTGCTGAGTGCATGGTTGCACAGGAAAGTGCATTTATGTAATCCCACAGAGTCATGCACGGTCCATAGGTCAGATAAGATGACTTCACTTATTACTGTCAATGTTTAGGTACCATTTGGCAAGTTAGCATAGGCCATGGCTATTGCATTAGGTGGCTCATTCGTGCCTTTTTGGACACCAGTGTATTTTAGTTCATACAAAAATGACTGAGGTGCGGACTCCGACAAACTGTTTTTGACAGTGGCATTTCTGTCTGCACCCAAAGTTGCCTCAGCTTCTGGAAATAAGCACTAGCTAACTGGCTAACATGCAAACCATTTCTAAGCTTCTCTGTAGCTCTTGAGCATGGGAAGTGGCATGAAGCCAACACAGAGCCATCCACTAATAGTGATAGTTTTCAAATTCACCACTCTTGGATTTGTTACATAATTCCTAATAGCAAATCATAAAATCCACACTTAGGAGAACAAAAACGCCTTAGTAGAGTTGGTTATTTCCAAGTAGAAGCAGTGACACTCAGAATATGGTCACCTAAGGATCTACTAAATAAGATGTACTGCGTTATTGTTTTGCAGTGTTGCCTCTCCTACCTGATGTCACATTATCAGGCAATTTAATCAAGGCTGTTTCTGTTAGATAACTGATTTTCATGGCTATGATTTAATTGGACTGATAATAATGTTAAGAATGTCTTCCATTGAAAATGCCATAAAGGTATTCAGAGCACGAAATGGCTCTTCAATAAACTGAATTCCACAGACGGAGGAAGCTGCAAGATCTCTGGTGATTGTGTAAAATGTTTCTCTCTCATATTTTCAAGACTCGGTAGAAAGAAGAGTTTAGGCTGTTTTTTAATCTTCATCCCTGAGGAGTGTGTCCCTGGATCCCCTGCTAACCCTTCACACACAGCCCCTGGATGGCCCCGCTGTTGAGGAGCTTTGCTTTAAAGTCAAGTCTTTCTCCTACATGGAAGTCTAGTGGGAGCAATCCTCCTCTCGATTCATTACCTCCAGGAAGCAGAGCTCCTTCTGTCGGGCACCATGACAACATTGCACTGCTCTTTTCCCTCCAGCCTTTACAGGGGAGTGGCAAGCTGCTAGAGACAGAGTGCACTGCCTTCACCAAGGAACCAGGCGATTACAGGTTATATAAATCATCAAGTGTAACATGTCAAGCCCAACTACCCAATCTGAGAGACATAGTCCTGCTGGAAATCTCCCCAAAACTCTGCTGTGCTCCATCTAAAATTGTCTCGAGAGCATGGCTGACACCATCCCACATGATGGCCAACTAACTCACTGTGTTAGCAACAGAAATCCTTCGGTGCATTTGTTCAATTAATTAATTGAGATCCATGGTACAGAATTTATGATTGACAGCCTTATCTTAAATGCCAAGTGTATCTGTGAAGTGCATTTTAGTAACAGATTTAAAGGATTATATTATCTAAAAAAAAAAAAAAAAAAAAAACTCAGAAGAGAGTAATGTGACAGATCTGAGGTGAAGAAATAGCCTACACTGAGTAGATAAAGAAAGCAAATGAGCCAGAACCACTGAGCATTAACCCATGAAGTCAAAACAAGAGAGAAACACTATGGTGATGTGTTTCAAGTGGTGATAAGTTCAAGAGTAAGTTATTTCCCACAGTGTTGTATCATCTAATGCACTAATTCAGCCAAATTAATGCATCAATTGACTGAAATTGACAACTTCATTTGCTTCATTATGTAAGAGATGAGAGTAAAGACTGCAAATGATCATGGGCAACCTCAAAGAAGCTGAATAACACAGGCAATATAAATACGACCCCCGTGAGTCAGGCATGTCCCATGCGCCTTCCTCTATGAGTAGAACAGCTAGTAGAAGTGGCTTCCATCCAAAACTTAGTGATGACTGCTGCTCTGAAACAAAGTGGTCTCTCCATGTGATGCACTGAGCTAGGAAAAGGCTCTAAAATATGACACTAACACCCAGATACAATGCAACAACAGTGATCTGTATTTATTTGTGGAGGTAGGCTACATTATCACCTGAAGATGGGACATAGGTCTGGCTGTAAGCCATATTTGAATGTCATTATGTTCTTCTCTCACATGGCACGCTGCACATGGCACAGTGAAAAGCGAGCTGACTGCACTAGTTCTCCTTATAAATATGTAGACGGGCATTCTGCATTGAATTATTGTGCAAATATTAATGACTTGTAGGTTTGGAAATGTAAATTAGGCCTTGCAATTAATTCACGAAAAAAAAATCTAGCAGTATGTGGCAGGAAGAGCAGTGCAAACAAGAGCTTTAAACATCTTTTTAATTGAGCAATGGGATCAAACTATTAAAGTAGGCCTCTTTGGGTCAGACTGACTTTCACTTTGGCACCGTTTTTTTATAACAGACACAGGCATCGCTCCCAGCAGATCAGACAAGAGAATTTCTTTTCTTGAAGAAAGAGCCTGAAATTATTTGGAGGTGCCAACATAGTGCTAAATCAATATTAGATAATTTCAGTGATATAAAAAAAGAAAACGCCATAAAACCAATGACCCAGAGATCCCATTCAATTCCAGGCATTGTTAGGAGTATGACTAAGTTGCATATGTCCAGCTCCACATGTTATGTGGAGGTAAAATGAAATTGTCTGTACTGAGCTAGATTAAGTGGTGATTCTTCCCAATATCTGTCATCCACAGCAATTTGCAGGATATGTTCCAGCTGATGAAATTCTTATAGCCATCCAAAGGTGGCAGCACAGGTGTATTTCTGTCTGCAGTTTGAAATTTGAGGGACGCGATGTGCATTTTCCGAGCACTGTGCAACTCATACACCTCATCTGCTGTGGGTACTTTGTTTAAATCTTTCCCAACCAAAAACAGGCTGCTATTACACAAACATCTATGCTTCTGTGTGAGCCAAACTGATTGGCTATAACTAGAATAGGCTTCCAAGTTTTACCGTACAAATTATGAAGAGTCTAAGTGCACAGATGGTGACATCCTGGGGATGCACTGGATGCAGTAAATCATCTTGTTCCATTCTTAACTTCTGTCTCCACTCTATGTCCCTCAACTCCCTCATCACTGCCATTTTCCACCAATCCTCGCTCAGTACACTAATCAAAAAATGTTGCATTGCCAGGGGAGCAACAACAAGTGTATTCTTCCCAACAGCCCTCTCAAAAGCAGCATCTGAAGGATGGCATTTTGCAATTACATCAGATATAAGCATATGGCTGCACCAAACAACATGATGTGTTAGTGGAGGATCAAGACTACTTGTTGTGGAATTTCATATTTGCAGAGCAGAAAAATTTTTCTTTAGGGGAAAAAAAAATCCCATTTCCAAAATTCTCTCTGGATTATCAAATTTAACACATTCATGTAAACAGGATTACTATGGAGAGCTGTCAATTTATGCAAACACATAAGCAGCTTTATCAGATTATTGCTTTAATGGCGGTACTGACATGAGCTGCATTATTTTGCAAATGTAAACATAGTCGTTTGGAATTCCGCAGTTTGTGGGTGCAATGCCATAGAATGCACTTTGCTCCCACAGCAATATCGCTTAAGCTATTTGCACCTGCTGTATAATTTATGCAAACCGGGGCCACAGTGAACTAAAATGTTATAATACACCTAAAATTATGACCAGGTCTACAGCAGACCTTTATCTTTGGGGCATTAATCAATACTTCCTCTTATACCATTACTTCAAAGTTTGTAATTTTTTGCTTACTCTCCTCCTCCCAAACTCATTATACACTCCATTAGAAGGGATCAAGCTTAAAACTACTGCGATTGCTAAGGTATTTCTGAATGCTGTGGTATAATTGAGCCACACAGTGCAATCAATCAACGGAGTGCAATCAAAAACAAACTTCAGCCTGTATCGGCCCAAAACAAAACGAGATTGAGTAAAGAAAGAAAGGCAGAGACGCTAACAGAGAGGATGTGAAAACGCTGCAGAGATATAAAAAGCGGGAAAATGATGCATAGCCCTGTTCCTGTGGGAGTCTTATGGTGAGTATGATATCATCCCTCTTATGAAAAATGCCTCCACGCACACATACAGTACGCCTTAAATAACTTTTAATCAAATTCCTGGGTGTAGGTTTCAGGGCTTCTTATGCTGAGGTTCATAAGCGAAGCACACAGGAAGGGGTTGGTCCCACGGCATGTTAAGAGTTGTCACAGCAACACCTGCCTCATTCTTTGTTGGATTTGACTAATGTGAAAATTCATGAACTTTGCATTCTGCCACACTTTGTAAAACACATCCCTCTTGATACTGATGAGAAAAATACACGGCAGAGATATGAGACACTCCAACCCTTACGCCACATTTTCAATATATTACTAAACTGCAAAACTTACTGCTACATTTATCATTTTCCTGCATTAACTCTAACGTGCACTTCTTCGATGGTGCAGTTTCACTTCTTAATGTCTTAGTGCTCACTGCACATACCTCTCTCTAGCAGAGCATTTTGTGCCTGACTGTAGGACACTGTACTCAAGTAGGTATGGAAATGCTAAGGGGAATGATGGGCGATGTGCTGCTCTATATATGCTTGTGCATCGAGCTCACAGAACTGAAGTCTGTTCTGCACCAGAACCTTCCAGCATCAGGCTCACCCGACTGTGCGTATTTCCATTCAATCCCCTGCACAGAGCAAATGCTCTTAATAACCATTTAGCTGCTAAGGCACGCTTGTCTGTCCCCCATTCACAGCCTTAGACACTAATTACCTTTCCAAGGCAATGGACATTTCTGTGTTCCCTCAATGCTTCCCTTTTTCTCAGTACAATGAGCCAGCTGCCTTTGCCAGTAGGACTGCAATGTATGTATGTATAGTGATTTGAACTGGCAATCAAAAACAGCCTTGCTTAGACCACAGATAGAGTTCAAAGCCTTTCGATTTTTTTTTACTCCTTTGAGCAGTTGTAGCTTGCACTGTTATGTACATTTTTAATTACTTTCTGCTCATGTTTACTAGGACTATTGCTACATTCGCCAACACATAACATCTAATGAGTGAATGTGGGTACGTGATTGTGGTTTCAGCCCATCCCATAACATATCTCACTCAATTAGGCACACGAAGCCTCCAAGAGGCCCCACAGTAAATTCTGACATGCCATAACCACACCTCTTTTGACTTCTTTTGCCGCTAATCTGACCCACCCACCCACACACACGCACACACACACACACACACACACACACACACACACAAGCACCAAACTACATCTAGGCTTATCACGTACCCCACCTTAAACATGCACAAATCTGTTTGAGACAGTCAGCAGAAAAAGCAAGTAATTTTCAATGGACCGAGGTGATTGCAATAATCAGCAATTGCCTTGTAATCAATAGGGCTGGGTAAAGACCTCACAATACAATACGTATCATGATACATGGGGCATGATCCGAACTGTTTCACAATACATTGCAATACTCTACAGACTTGAATGAAAACGCAAAAAAAGGAGCTTAAAATACGATCTACTGCATAAAACCTGGGTCAACTCATAAAATATACAACATATGTGATAAAATCAGGAGACAAACTGACTGAAAAACAATTTAATTCAAAATTCCCATAACAGTTCATCAAAGCAGAATTAGCACAATGCACTTAACACAGTGCACTAAAATGTAGATTTCATAACATCAGATGAAAATGAAAAGCAAAACCCATGCGCATCAATAACACGTGCTAGTCCCACAAAAAAATATTGCAATACTCAGCTGTATTGATTTTTTTTTTGCACAGTGATATGCTATAGTAATGAAAGAGTCTAACCTAAGCATCAGATGAATTCCATATCTGAAAATATTGTTTTTTTAAAGTGACAGAATAATTAGAGAAGGACTGTGTGTTTAAGGTTTCTGCTCTTGGAATCTGCTGCTGACCATTTCACACCGACAGGCCAAAGCAGGCATGTTCAGAAAAAAATAAATAAATAAATAAAAGATATCTGAAGTGATCTGGACTGCTGTAACAGACTCCACACATCTTGTGCATGGTGAAAAAGCAATCACGCTTGGACAGTGCGAGCAGACATGCTTTCCCGTCTGTGCTGGACAACCGAGAGAAACAAGGTCCACTACTGGAGTGACATGAACAGCCAAGTAACACGAGGCCAAAGTGGACACAGTTAACTGCTTGCTGCTCGAGCCCATGGGATCCTGGGCTCACATCATCATCACCGACAAAATGTTCCACCTGTGTGATACTTTCAAAAGTGTGATGTTTCAATCAGAATAGGTGGAACAAGTTCTGTTAGGTGAGTGTCTTCGGACCTCGAACCCTGTAAGTGCAATTTTTACAGAGTGTGACCGGTGTTTGCTCCCCAAACCCTTCCAGTGAAGTGCTCTCGGTCAAAGCCCATGACCCCCGCTGCCCGCTGGAGCTCTCAGTGGTCAGAGGGCTGTGTTTGTACAGGGCAGCTCTCAGGCCTCAACATGTGCAACTCTGTGGACATGAGGCAGTGCTGCGAAGGAGCATGAGTGCTTAACAGAACTAAATAAAGCACCTCTCAGATTGCACACATGAGCCTAAATATGTAAATAAAAAAAAAATTTAAAAAAAATATATAAAAATATTAGAACATATAAATTGGACTGTTTAATGTAATAAACAGCCCTTTTGATATCTTGACATCTAGTTTAGGGCTTAGGTAGGGGTTTGAAAAAAAAATTGATTCTCTGAAGTATCGTGATTCTTTTTTTTTTATGATTTTTTTAATTGAATCGGTACCCAAGTATCATAATAAGCAGGAACGGCTAAATGCAGCAGTTCACTTTGAAAAGTATATATTTTTTATTCATTCTATTGTACATGTACATTTTTTTACCACTTTTACAAACAGTATAGCCATGATGCTGCTGAAATTAAACTCAACCAGACTGACTGACGTGATGTGCATTGTTTTTGGAAATATGAGTCATGATATACAGTCTCTCGAGGTGTATGACGTAACTTTTCACCATGGTCTAGTGTTAAAAAAAGCAAACAAAAATCGCAATAAAACGTAATATGGAATCACAATACTTGTAGAATCGCAATACTTAAGAATCGCAATACACATCGAATCAGCGCCCGAGTATCATGATAGTATCGAATCGGGAGATAAGCATATCGTCACGGGCCTATTTATTGGTTGAGTGGATCACAACTGGCTGTCGGTTTTCAAAGTGAAATTAATTTTGTGTCTTAATGCAAAATCAGTTTTGTCATATTCTGTTCAAAGCCTGAGCTTATGGCTGACTAGTGTTAAATATTTTGAACACAACGGAAACAGCACCATTTCAAAAGCCAGCCATCTTAGTGAGAAACAAAGTCAAACATTTTATCACACACACACACACACGCACACACACACACACACACACACACACACACACACAAATGTTCTTCCTCTTTATTCACTCATATTTTGGCCACATATTAAGTAGCTTTCCATATTCTTGGGTAAAGAGCAACTGAATAAGGCTTTTGAAATTATGATCAGCATGACTTTTAAGAGAATACCATATATTTAAAAAAAGGAAGTGGAAAGGAAAATAGAAGGAAAAAAACGATAAAATTACACGCTGCGCTTCAGCCTAAATATTACCCGTTATTTTCCTTGAAATGACAGTAATTAATCTGATACATACTTATCACAGTACTTTCAGCCTCGTGAAGTACTATTTACTATAATGATGAGCCATAAAAGAGCAGAGAAAGTATAAAGTGTAGATAAATTAAAAAAGCATCTCACAGCTGGTGGAAAGAAAGACGTTTCTGACAAACATTATCCTGCTGGATGTCTGAGGCGATCTTCAAGGGCAAGAAGAGTACACAAAAACAAATACTTGCATTGAGAAACCGAGTAAAGGCCAAATCGCTGCATTCGGCTGCAGGTGATGTCGACATGAGCAGCAGAATATGGAGCGGGACTCTTCGTGTTCAATACAGAGTGACAGAATGTCATTTATTACCATATCTATTCAGCCTTGTGCTTACTCCACTCGCTGAAAACTCTCCAGCCATATACTTAACCACAAGAACATTGACTCAATAATTATGAATATGACTTTGAGGAGGACAGCTCTGAACCTCAGCAAAGGCAGTCATTTAAGGAATCAAGTGTTCATTATGCCACAATAGATCAAAATGGACAGTGCTTAAAAATGCATGTACCAAGGGGGAATTTCTACTAGTGATAGCACTTCATAAAAAAAACATTCTCACATCTCCATGTTTTACTAATTTTTGCCTTTTCTGTAAGACTTTGAAATATTACTGATCCTTCAAAATAAACCAGTGCTTTATACCGGACAACTTGAGTAAATGACAAAGCAGATGAAAAAATAAAAATGTGTTATTCATAACGTATACTAACACATGCTACACTGAGAATATTTACAAGCATAAAAGTCACACATGATGAATCCTTCATTAGGGCTGAATGAATGTGTATGTGGGCTATCTAGTCATATCCATCCATCTTTCCATCTCAGTATCATAGATGAGTGAGAAATTAAAGCGAGGAAGCAAGCCCAAATTCCCAGAAGCACTTACTCTGGCATTAAAAGCATGCACATTATCAATAATGGAGGGAGGAATTAAAACAAACCAAACTAGCAAGCTCTCTTCAGCAGAGCCTCCTATACTTCCATACAGATATATATGCATCCATGTACAAGTGGAAGTAGGCCAACTGCTGATATCTAAAAAGCTTAATATCTACCAGTGCACTCTCACAATGATGTTCCCAAATTGACCGACTGTAATTAAATGTTTAAGAAGCAGTACGTAAAAGTTATGGCCCTTGATACCATGTGCTTGACTTTGTATAAGCTCATTATCAAAAATAACCGAATGCAATAATGTCAACAAGCATCTATAAATGCACTGTGCGATACATTGCATTTATATTCATGAATCACTCTGCAAAAACATAACTAAAAAACTTGAGCCACTCTCCACTGCTGCAAACATCATATTTTTAACCACAACTTGTTGAAAAATAATTCATTAGTCTGCTCTCCAGTGCACTCACAATGCTTTTTTTTTTCCTATTGCCTCTGCCTTTTACCGACAAGGGAATGAAGGAAATGGGATTTTAATGTTTGACAGTAAGCATGAAAGAATGTGATGGGCTGCGTGTCTCCAGCTATGATGGACGTCTCTAAAATCTGTCTGATATATACCCTGACTTTCATTTAGCACCAATTTAGAAATGAGAAAATATTACATTTTAAGATGGCAGCAGATATTTTATGGGGTGGAACACGAGTGGAGCGAACAGTGCCAGATTTCACTACAATAATAACCAGCATGGCAGGACCTCAGATAAAATTTACATTCAGGCAACTGACAGGCACTTTGAGATATTTCTGGTTCATCACAAATGGCCGTGACAATCTGAGCACGAGTTTATTTTTTCGACACACTGCACTGTTTTAATTGATCAGGAACACTGCAAGCAGACAGGTGCACCATTATGTGAGTGTTTGCTTTAAATATTTTATGCCACCGGCCTATTAAAAATGCCCCTTGTAACCCTTCTGCCTACAGGGGTGAAAAGGGAACAGGAGATGTTAGTGAAAAGTTTGACAAAAAAGGGGAAACCGTGAAGGCAGAAAGGAACCGAGAGAAGAGGGAGGGGAACAGAGAGACAGAATAGAGGTGAGGAAGTCAAGAGATGCATTTGAGAAACGTGGCTCACTGAGGGCTCTGGTCAGCGGACGAGTAACGACTCACCCGAATAGGCCCAATAGGAGTCACTGGCCGCTCTCCTTTCTCTCATTAAGCCTGTGCTCCCATGATCCCCGGCTCCGGCGTAGTAAGGCTGGCCACCCGGTGCAACTGAGGGAGGCAAAGACAGAGGTTTAGAAAATCCACACTGCAGGAGCACAGAGCAACAGGTTAGAGCGGGTTTGTGGTCACTGAACTGCTAATTTAAGCTAGAAATCTTTAGCAAATTAGAGGAGGAATGCAATTTACAGCTCAAATAATTCAACACTATATGGCAGTATAAAAATCTCTTTTGGGGTTTACATTGAAAGTTGAATTTGGGCTTTTACTTTACCCAGAGTACTCTTTTATCAGGCTAGGTCTGCACTTTTTAATGGCTTTGTACACTTCTCAATACCTCTCAGTATGCAAAGAAACAAATTTGTGTTTATACTCCAATATCACCACACTGTGCTAGCCCTAATTTATGAAAAACAGGCACATAGATAAATGACACAACTTCTGAGTCCATATCTTGAGATCAGCTCTGCTTTACTTCAGTGTTTACAAATGACATCAATGTATACAGTTCTTTTGCTGCCTAAATTACAGGTAAGATTTATGTTCAGATGTCATTTCTTGCATAAAGAGGGACAGAATACATTGTTTTCAGTCCAATCACCTTTTGTGGGATGGCTGTACAGAGGGCATCAGTATGCTTTTCTAGACTGAAACTTGTGATAAGAGTAATGAAATACTGAATAACTATACATTTATATCTGAAAGTGAATAATGCAGTCAATATAGTGTCAAGTGCTTAATAAGGGCTCCATCTTCAATGTATTAGCCAGACCTCTGTGGGTTAAACTGAGCATGTTGGCAGCTAAGTGCACTGAAATTGCTTGATCTTTGAAATTGGCAAGGCCTTGAAGACAAAGATGTCTTGTGGGCAGAAACCCTTTCTTCAAATTATCTAATAACTTAGATAAATACAGAGGAGCAAGAGGGATATTTGCTCTGAATTACAGTATAGAGCTGAAGTGCCAGATATAGCTCACTTTAATAGAAACACTCAGATCTAAGAGCCTCAAGTCTTTTCCTTCAAATGCCGCAATTGTGGAAAAGTAGTTCGTTAATCTCAAGACAGAGCCGTGACCCCTGGAGGGGACGGAGATTAAAGCATGCTTTATAATAACAAGGATGAAGTTACATGGGCATGCCGGTAGAGTCAAGAGGCCCTCTACCTGCTTGGCCATTCTGCCAAACACCTGCTGGCTGAATGCGGTAGCCTCATGGAGCAAACTAGTGAAAACAGAGGCAGCAGCAACAGTGGTGACTATTTGCACTCAAGAGGATTCTTCACTCTCATTATAGGTGCCATCATTTGACGTTAACAACTTAATAGGAAGTAATGATCATCACCATCAGGGGTCTGCAGAGAACAGGAGGAACCTCGTCTACGGGCCCGATGATACTTCCTACTCTCTTATAGTTACCATCAATCCTTTATAGCAAAACTGATTTTTCACTTGACATGGAATTGGTCAGCAGAGAGACAGATAGCATTTATGTGATGAGCATATAACCATGGATATAAAAAAATCATGTTGTTATGCCACAACAGCTTGCCTGCAATATTCCTGCCTGACAGCTCCATCTATAAATCTGCAGGCAATCTCTTCATCCACTTCATTCTATTGTAGACAGTGAGAAACATGCCCTCTTTTTTAGGGGTAAATCACCCCTAAGAAATCAAGCGCTGTCAGCAAAATTACAGGGGAAGCTAAGCGGTGCACACAGCCTCAACTTACTCTATGCAAACACGCTGGGCCAAACAGCCACCGTGCCTGATGCTCCCACTGCCAGCGCAGAGGAAAACGTCTCGCTCAAGCCATTGTCGAGCGCGTACACAGGCCAAACACATTCCAGGGAGCGTTTTGTATTCCTTCAAACAATCACGACCCAAAGTGGCATTGAAAACTTTGGAGATGTGTTAGCTCATATCGGTTTCCTGTTGCCAGAAGGACACAAAGAACAATTGAGCGAGCAGATTGCGGCTGTGCCAGAGGGGGTGGCAGGGGGGAAAAATAAGTCCCAGATGATTATCTGCCAGCTCCAAAATGGAAGCAGAAATCACTATTCACTGGTCA
This sequence comes from Neoniphon sammara, assembly GCA_900302535.1. Classification (NCBI taxonomy): domain Eukaryota; kingdom Metazoa; phylum Chordata; class Actinopteri; order Holocentriformes; family Holocentridae; genus Neoniphon; species Neoniphon sammara. The sequence continues at coordinate 18,875 of OMKZ01027543.1, forward strand.
AACTTTCTGAATCAAACAGCCTGCTATAACAGATTTTACTGTGCACCATGTTAATCTACTCTGCAATATAGTAATGTGAGTCAAGATCAGTTTTATAAATCCAGCACTGACTCAACAGGAACACCTCTATCATATACAATACCATACACAATGCACTTAAAACAGTGTGAGAATACCATTTTAGTGAAGCCATTTAAAAGGTGTGTTACACTGTACATTATGTGGTTGTATACATAACGCACAGGTTAGTAAAGGGTTACCGTCTTTTGTAATGTCTTTGTATCCCCAATACTCACTGGTTATTTAATTTAAAATTTGAGACAGTAGCAACACTTCTTGAAATTATCAGCTGCAGAATTTCCACACGTTCATCACAGCTGGCACGCAACGCAAATCTCACATGGGCACTCTAATGCTAAGGATAGAAAGACTTGAAAGAAAAAAAAAGACTCAACTTCCACCACATCCTCCAAGATGCATGACTTCTGTCTCCCTTTTTTTCTTAATGTTTTGCATGCTACAAGATTTAAATATGGCAACCAAATTCTCCAAACAGACTATGGGCCAACCTGAAACATGCAAACTGACTTTTAAATAAACCCAAATGTTGTAGAGCCACCTCACTGTGGATTAAAGGGCATTTCAGTCAAAAGTGAATCTTTTTTTTTTCCCAGGTTTTTGTAAATGCACTACTCACACAACGCTCTGATATTCAGGATCAAATTCACTTTTGTCTATTTTGTGACAGCCATGTCCCAGGATAACAGAATAACCAAGGACAGTGTGTTTTTAAATCTCCATTTAAGCAGCTGGCAGCGTTTGTTTGTGCTGACTCTATGGGCCCGTGCAGTATCCCATTCCTGTATCATGACAGTGTAACTATGGCGACTGTATCCACAGATCTTGACAGTCTCGTGGGGTAAAAATGAGTTTAGCTCCAGGAGTCCAGGGGGCTCAGCTATTGTTCCTGAGCACCTTCACACACTGAGCGGAGCTTGGCTTCATCAGCATGAGCACACGTCACATGTGCACTTACTCTCTCACACTCACACACATATTCACACACATCTCCAGCCACCTAAGAGTAGCTCAGTTCTTACTAATAGTTGCATCATTACATGGGGATTAATTAAATTAAGCACTGCATCAAGCCAAGTCTTTTCTTGCACTTAAGGTAGCGCACACTTTCTCCACAAATGGTAGCTAACACTGTAAAAGCCACTCAGACAGTGTTTCCCAAATCAAATTAATTACGGGGAGGAGAGGCACAAAGGCTACATAAGCAAAGGCGTAAATAGCTGTTTTGTTCTTATCAAACTATCAAGCCACAG
>OMKZ01027545.1:0-25761 GCA_900302535.1 Neoniphon sammara
AATATATATATTTAATTTGAGTGTAAACCGTGTATGCCAGAAAATCTGACAAGGGACCAATTCCAGTTTATTTTGAAGGTAAAATCACCCAACTTCCGGTTCACTTCTACTATTCTCTTGCAAACTTTACGAGCTGCTTAAGGCGAGCCTTTTTCTCTTCCGCATCCGTCTTGTGACAATTGGGCTCGGAACAAAAAAGACGCCATGTTTGTTGTGGCACATAAAGCATTCATGCTGAAATGGTTTTGTGGGTGCTCTCACGGTAAGGTTAATACTTTGTAACCATAGCTAAACATACAGTTCGAGTCCCTTTAACGACAGGAGAGCACGCCAAAAGCTGAGGTGAGTAAAGATAAGTAGTTAGCAAACCAGATATGACGTACACATAAATAACCACTTGGTGTCGCTGCAGTCTACTCCAGCACAAAGACAAATTGGTTGTGGTTCGCAATTCAACATAACCTCCAGACCTCAGTTCCTCATACTGGTTAATAGTTCACAAATTCAAAGTATTATACTTCAACAGAGAAGGGATAGTGTTCGAATGATGTCAAATAAAGACTAGCACACTGTTCGGAAAAATGTTACAAATGTATTTGCACAAAAAAGATGTTCCACATAGTTACTTTACATAGATATTTACAAAAGCACTGGATACTTTACACTGTTTTACAAACCTCCATATTATACAAACAAAAAAGTCTGTACAATACCTCTCAGAATCAGCATGTTACATTTTGTCAAGATTAAGGTAACAGGCAATGGAAAACAGACTAAAAAAAAAAAAAAAAAAAGGCTGGCTCAGGGGTTTGTGAGACTGCACAGCACACAAGAAGCACATCTAAAAGATGCTCATCTCATTCTGACCCCATCTTCTATGCTATAATGTCCTTGAGCAAGACACTGAATCAAGCTCATGCAGCTCTGTTGTGTAGCTGAGCCTGACCTCTCACCTCTCTGTGGAGGGGGGGTAAGAGTGGACCAAGAAGAGAACTTCTCTATGGGGAATGAGAAAGTATTGCATTACTTTAAAAACAACAAAAATTCTAAATTCTTTGTATTCACTCAAGATTGAAAAAGTTTTTTTTCTCCTATGTATCAATCTGCTAATAAAAGAATAGAATACTATAGCATTAAGAATAATGCAAACGTGTTAAAATCGGAGAGCTGCACTCTACGATTCCTCTTCTTTAGAGAGTGCCTGTGGGTGGGGGGAAAAAAAAAATCACATGAAATACTAAGCCTTTTTGGAACACAGACAAAGGATATGCAAATGGGACTCTGTCTTAGGTTTGTTTTGCACATATTTCAATTCACCTGTTTGAGGAACTGTCGTCCAAAGTAATTAGTTGCCATATTCTTTAAGCTGGTCTTGGTTCCCACTTTACAGCGCACGTATCCATACAGGTTGGCCCCTTGTAACACCACGCCCATGATCACCACAGCCTGTGAGTGGAAGACGAAGATGAGAGCTGGACATGTATGCTTTAACAATGACGAAACCTTGATAAATGTTGAGGACGTACCAGCCACTTAATCTTGAAAGAAATGAGGGTGCTGAAGGCAAAGATAACCCAGAGGATGGGACACACAATCAGTCCAAGCCAGAAGATGCGTGACTCAGAATCAGAGGCCTGTTGCTTCCCGGCCCCCTAAGGAAAACAGAGGATATTCTCACACTTAGGACATCTGCAAATACCATAAGGCCTGCCAACAGTAAGTATTGCATTTAGCAACCCAAAATGGTACAAGAGATCAGTAATAGGCTTGCCTGTAGAACTATATTGCTATAATAATGTTCATCAACAGCAAATACAACATGAAGCACACCCTGGAGCAGTTTGATTAAGGCAAAGTGACCTTACCTTTCTGGACTCAAACACCCAGTGGCTTTGTCCATCATCATCCACCTGGTTCCACCACCTCAGACCAACCATCAGCCTGCCAGTGATGTTCTGTAAATGTAGATGTGGCTAATTTTTAGTACACCATTTCACATGTAAATACAACATTACCAGAACATTACACAGTAAAGATTTCCAGGTCTAGACTAGAGATAATTTGTTATGGACAAAAGCAGAAAGTAGCCCACCTTTACAGTCCAGAAGTCACATGATAGCAGAAGGATTATTGAAACCATGCAGGCGATGAAGCTGCTACTCAAAAATTCACACAGCAGATACACAATGATGGCACTGACTCGGAAGAAGAGGTGAAAGAAGGACGCCACTGGGTGCCTGGAAACACAGATATTAAACAGGCTTGACATGATGTTCAGCATGTTTATCTCAATGAGGCATATCAAGCCTATGATGAATACATCTGCAATTAATATTGAACTGACAGTCAGTTTTCTGTCAACTGCTCAGTAATGTGCAAGTCAACCACGTCAGTTGTGAGTGTACATACTTGATGCTTGTTTTCTTGGACTTTCTCCCTGCATCTTCCTCTGCATCAAACAGGGACACGTCATCATTTGAATCCTATGGGATCAATAAGGATAAAGCTTTTTAGAAACTCTTCGAGATTGGATCCTTTGGAGAGTGTTCAAATCCAGTTGGCTTTTACACACAGGCTTCATCTTTACACAACAGCTTCACAAAGAACGTATCGTCTGAAAATAAATCAGTGCATGCAAATTAATTTAGTTATAATTACTTAAGATTGATAATTCTTTAGTAGTGCAACTTAAATTTTAAAATGAGAGAAGTTCTGCACTGAAGAAAATTAACTAAAGCATTGTATGCGTCCACAGGTGTCTTGTTTGTCGTTTAAGTATCAAGTATGCAAGTTATACAAGTTATACAAGTTATTCAAGATACAATGAGTATAATGCTTCTCTTGCTCTAGGCTAACTTTAACTACAAATGTTCGAACTCACAAACAGGCTGCTAAGTGAACAGTCCTAAGTGATATGAAAACGTGGTCCTTCGAACTGAAGAAACGAACATATCCATTAAACCAAACGATGTTGAATTTTCTACATAATAAGTGCTGTCATCGATTTAATTAGCTGATGTAAGACATTCTAAGGACACTAAGGCAAAGTAGCTAGCTGACGTTGACTTGCTAGCTAGCTGGATAGGACTGACTAACGTTACACGTCTACAAATAAAAACATCCTTATGTAGACTTGTAAGTTATAAGATGAAACCCCTAACGTTGCGCGATTTTGGTAAAATCAGTTAGCTAACTGAGGCCAACTTAATATAACGTTAGCTGTGCATATATAAACAATAAACCATAAACATAGCATGCTAACTGGTTAGCAACATTAGCACGACAGATGCTCCTCTTGGCTAAGAAATATTTTGAATTGTCAAGCTCATTTTGCAGTCATTCCTGCAATAAAAGAGGGGCTAAATCACGCTAGCACATTCTATATAGCAGACAACGAAAGAATAAGAGTTAAATTTTCCACTTACTAGTCTCATCATGATGAAAATCTAAGGAGCTACTTCCTGGTTACATGTCACTGTACTCCGTGGTGAAGGTGGCCAGGCAGCGCCTGTCTGAAATACCAAATAACAGCAGGAATGTGAGCAGTTATTGCTGTTTTTGCTCTTTATAATTTCATCTTTCACCAAACGATGACAATACGAAAAGATAATACGCTGTCACCTTTTGATTCTCACTGTGTATTTATTAACATGCTGACGACATTAGATTCAAGCATACAACTTAAATATCGGGTCAAATAGTACTGTTACCAGTCTAACATTCGCTGTGCCTTGGCAATCCCCAAATGCAGCTTCTTAACGTGTCTCAGTGGCATTTAAGCTGTGGGATGGGCTCTATTGAACAGTAGGCTATTTTATCTCAGTATTTCATACTTTATTCTAGGACTGACTTAATCACTCGGGTAGTGCACAATCCAAAACTAATGGCTTACTACCTTCTCTCACTTGATATATGGTCAGAGTAGCATGGTTCAACATTCCATGGGAAAGCTTCCCCCAACACACTGTTTAAGTTCATGTTTATTTAGAGCCCCAAATCACTGTTTACAGTCTCAAAGGGCTTTACAGGCCCACAAGTTTAAAAACAAAACAGGGTGACACCCCCTGACTTAACCCTCATAGCGGGCAAGAAAAAACTCCCCCCAAAAAACAGGTAAGGGAAAAAAGGGAAGAAATCTTGTGCAACAGGTGCCGACCAAGTGGGCAAATTATCATATTTTAATTAAACAATTAGATCAAATAAAAAGAATAAAATTGAACAAGGTACAAAGTGTAAGGCTACATAGAAGTTAGTTTTCTAATAACAGATGTACAGTACATAGATTGTGAGTTTTATGGAGTTTAACTGAGTAACTTGAAGTAAAGGGAGAGCAATTGCTTTTGATGTATTTGTCAATTGAGGCACATGGGCCACATTATTCTTTACACTCTGTATAAGACATTGTAAGCCTAGATATTCTGTCCCGTAAATCCCACCCAGAAGCATTATCATGAGTGTAAATACAAATTACATTTTGGAGTATGGTTTGCAAGAATTGGCATTTTGTAATGTTTCGTGAAATGTTTTCACATGTAATAAAATATGAGAATCAATACGTGACAGCCTGTACTTTTGATCACATTCATGATCAGAGAGGTTCATTTCTGTTTCAAAAGAAACACACATGTGACCCAATACATTTGCAACTCAATACATTTGTCTTTGATTGCATTTTGCATTTGAATTATAAAGTCAAATGCTAGCAGCTATATTTGCATTACAGCTATGCTCTGTGAGACACTGTGGAGGCACATTATGGATATCATCGTAAGTAAGATAATGAAATAAAAATGAACTTGTTTGAATTCATTCAGTGCAGTTAATCTGCAAGGACATTGCACGTACATATTCAGACTATTATTGGAGTTTGATCTGTAAACAGAGGCCAGCAGATTTTTTGTAAACGAAGATACACTTTTATTTGTATACAGTGCATACCTTAGAAATATATTTTAAAGTCACAGTGTCATGAAAAGTAACAGTAGTCCCAAAAGTACACAAAAGTACAAATATGAGTTGAGCCTAAATTCTCAGAATACAGTTTACATGAGAAAACCATTTAAAGGTACAGTTTTATCATTCTTTGTTGGTTTTGTTAAATAACATTTAAAAAATTGGATTGTTTGGATTAAACTTTTTCCTTAAAAAAATTTATAGAGATCTAAAGAAGTCTGTTCTGGCTCATGGAAATACACATTATGTCACATAGCAGTGCTCTTGCATTGTTTAATGATCACTTAATTGATCCAGGAAAAAATGGCCTCTAATTGTTACTAAGTTGCTGTGTTGGAGCCAGCTACTCTATTTGCAGGTGAGGTGGGAGGAGAAGGGCTTTTTAACGGTAACGGCTCCCCAGGTGACACTAAGGCAACAACGTTCTCCTTTTTGGACAACCAGAAAGCTGGGTACAGAGGCTCCAAGAACTCTGTATTGTACTTATGGATGAGGGTCATGCTGTCACCTACACCATAGAAGGCCAGAAGCCCTCGGGTGTAGTCCACATAGACCCCAAGACGTGTGAACTTTTCCTCAGTTAGAGGAGTTTCCACATCGCTGTGCCAAGCAGAGAAAGTTCGTCCGTCCCACTGAAGACACCAGGAGAAGTCGTTTCCTGTGATGCAGCTGTTGCTTTCATTGCCCTTGCGGTCGATGCTCTTGTAGGTCAGACCAACGTGTGTGCCCTCCCCACTTATATCTGCTTCAAAGTAGTGTCGCCCTAAATAGAAACTCTCTGTTGCCAGTACCTGGCGCCAGTTCTCAAACCGCTCGGGCACATCAGGATAAGGATGCTGCCAGGGTGTTGTATTGGTCACTTTCCTGTTTTCCTCTGTCAAACGCAGGAACTTATGTGCGGTGTCTGCATCAAAAGTTATTTGGCTGGCATCTGGGAAAGCATTTTAGAAATTAGCCAGGTTACTCTTATACTATTATATTATGATTAAAAAAAATTACCAAACTGTTTGTATGATGGCCCATAATACATAAATATGTAAACTTACACTTGAGGAAGTCATCACGTGTCTCTGGATCTGGTATAGTCATGTTCTGTTTTGCTGCAATAATTTCTTTGACTGTGGTCTTTATTCCCAGCTTGTCTGAGTAAAAGGAAGAAAATATGTTTCATTCTTCAGTAACTGAATTTTCTCTGCACATTATACTATTTTCTTCAGTTGGCACAAAATGTGTTAGTGGTGAACCAGCTATCCTTCAGTTCCTCCATGTGACTCTTAGTTGTGCTCATGACATGCTAATGAGGTGACTCAGAATGCACACAGATGGGTGAGGTGATAGATGAATTTTACTCCGGTGGAAAACCATATTTAGATGCATCCTAATCTCTCAGGTTAGCTGCCACCTGGTAGCTGAGCTCCAAAACTATGACACACAGTCTGAGGATTCCTGAGCTCTCCTGACAAGTGTGAACACGCCCTGAGAGTCAGAGGATTATCTGTACATCAGTGACTCTAAGCTCAAGTACCGTTTTCAACAAAGCATAACTTCCCTTCAGTGTATTATCAGGTCATGAACTTACCATTTTTGCATGTCTCTTTAAGTTTATCTATGTATGAAGACACAAGCTTGTCACACAGCTCCTGGGTGGAGTCAACAATCACACGGCTGAAGGTATTTAAGCGATCCATCAGACCGATGTAGATCCCAGGCAGGGAGACATCGGGGCTCTCTTTCTTCCATTCTGAGTATTCCTGTAAAGCAAACACATCCATTTGCAGCCTTCAGACATGATTTTACAAGTCCTTGAGAACCAAAACTTGGACACCACATCTTGCATTTCATTCTGCTTGAGTATCAGTTATGTGTTACCTGTAGAAAGTCCACATCATTTTTGTTTTTGGAGAGCTTCTCCACCTGTGCCTGAGTTTTCTTCAGCTCTGTGCACCTCTGCTCCAAGTGAACCCGGATGCCTTCGGCCTGCCTCAGAGCCTGCTTCTCTTCTCCTTCCAGGATCTCAGTCACCTCCCTCTTGGCTCTTTCCACTACGGCCTGGAGCTCCACAAACTGGTTCTCAATCACCTCCCGTACCTCAGTCACTGATTGCTGTAGAACAGTACTCTTTCCATTAGATTCGATCACTTAAATTGTATTCAAAATAGTCTGAGGAAGGAAGGCGTAGTTGAAGAGATACTCATTAAAGCTTAAACAGATCAGCTGATGATGCTTTTGTTAGGTAACTGCAAAAACAATGCTTCATTGCCTCAGCAGGAGCTGGCGCCACCCTGAACCACATGAAAAACATGGATTTCCCCATCTCACACCTGGGGAAACCAGTCAGGTCAGGTTAGGTTAAACTAGGGGTTCTCCTAGCCAAAAAAAGCTGCTGTCAGGTAGTATTTACTGCCCATGCAGCATTTTGACATTCTTGTGACATTACTACACACGTGTTGCATTTCATTGTAGTATACCTCAATGGAGACTGTATTGACTTGAAGTTTGTTGATGGCGTTCTCTGCTGCTGTCACCGTCTTCACCATCTCAGTCTGCTTCTCCTTTAGTTCTTTCTACATGAAGAAGAAAGCTGAATTCAGTACGTCTCCTCAGAAAACCACAAACATGATGTCATGCTGAGAATATGTGTAATCTAAACAGCTTGCATGTGCACAAAGTTCAGCTACTCGCAAAATATAAACATCTGTGCTGTTTCTTCAGGAAAACTGTTGTTTGCCTGTTTCCTCCACACTGAGGTGATACAACTTACAATATGGCATTTATCTTTACAAAACACAGACTTGAGTTTCAGATTCAGTTTAAATTCCTTAGACAGGTCTGGGCGACTCTGAAGTTGAAGCCGGCACTCTGGTAGAATTCTTTTCCATAGCAGTGTACACCCTAAGGGCACCAGCATTTGAAGTCCCGTTTAGAAAAGTGAATCAACCTGATTGTGCATAGCCATAGATTCACTGTGTCTTTAATTATCTTTTGTCTCTGTATCATCACTCTGGTCTCCACTCTGTTATCCTTAAAACATAACTAGTCTGGTTCCAACATGTTTTTATTTAAGGAGCACAAATTTTCTAAAGCAAGATCGTCCCACCAGTTTGAGCTATTGAGTTATTTGTTCATACAGTACATACAAATGATGTCAAAGCAGGAGCAGAGCTCGGTGCTGACAAGTAACAACCAGTGCTACCAGAAATATTGTAATGAACAAGTATTGCCAAGTCACTGTTTGGCACTGGGACAGATATCTGTCACATAGTGTCACATATAGCCGTGCATCTTTTGTGTCCAGAGGGGATTACAACTATAGAAGGATTTCACAAACTTTGCTCATATCTGCATAATGGTTACAGGCTTAAGGTAAAGATTTCTTGATTAGTAAGATGGTCCAGAGACAAAGTATGTACTATTGAATCAGCAAATCCAGCTCTGAATTCTACATGAGTTAGACATTATGAGTTATGTAATGGTTTTATCTAAAAGGGGAACTGGATGACAGAACACAAACTCTAGACAGGAAGTTAAACGTTTCTTGGTAATGCAATTTTTGACAATGGTCTTGTCTTGACCTCAGGTCTTGCACGACACCAAAACTATGGTATATATGTGATCAAGTTATTTTTAATTTTAGCCTGTGAGAGTAGTGGTAATGTCACTTATATTTTAACCAGTATTTTTGAGCAGCATTACTGACAGCGAGGGCTTCCTAAAAGTGTTTGGTTTGCCCATGTATTGACGCTGTTGATGCTAGGTGCCACAACTCAGTTAGCAAATAACAGGTGCGGGTAACACCAAGGATCTGTGCTGGAATCTGTCCTGGAATGCTTGAACCTGAGGGCCTTGGACTGTCAAAAAGAGAGACAAATGACTCTTTAGCTGAAGCTTGAGCTTTCTCGATGTACGTCAGACGGGCAAAATAGGTCTGAGTGTAGAGTTTCCAGAATGCACAGCCAAGAAGGTCAGACACACTTTGATAATCACCTAGACCAAGCGCACCATTTAATGCCATGTGTGTTAGAAATTAAAGCCATTTTTAGAGCTCTAATTAAATTTAAGCAATCAGATCCACATTTTGGCACTTGGGAAAACTAAATCCATTAAAGCATTTTGAAGATGAAATTTATATCAACTGTCTGGACTCCATCTCCCCCCTGCTGATGCTATAGATTAACTCCTATTAAGTTCTAAGCCATCTAAGTCAGACATTGCTATATATAATTTTATTTCAATATGTTAAGGCGCCAGTGTAGAAAATGTATTAATTATTATTTATCAGTCAGCTGCTGTCCTTGATTGAAGCCATACTATATTTGTCCGGAGGAAAGGGAAGAATGAGCAAAGGGTGATAAGAAAATGATCTGTGCTGTCATATTGTTGCATATTTTGCATGGTGATACAGTAAGTGGTATCTTCATTGTTTGGCCAAAGGTTTCATTTGTGATAACTTTATGGCTAAATAAGTATAAGAAGGCATGGACAGCTACACTTTGCTTTAGTCTGACAATATGTATCTGTTTGTGAGAAAACATTCTGCTTGTCCTGTTTGAACTGCGCCTTTAGTCCTCCAACAGATGGAAAAATAAATAACCAAACAAAAAACAAAAGGTGGCCTATATTTCAGATAACAAAACCACACAATAGATATGGTGTAATTTGAGAATGGTGTGGCCTTGTGTTGAAATACCCCTAATTGTGGACTGCGGTGTACTTAAGATATCTCTATATTTGAACATTCAGCCCTGCTGAGCATTGATGAAAGAAAATTATGTAGTAAAAAAATATGAAAAAGAGAATGACTGAGAAGACCTGCCTCTATTTGCCTGCGAGCCTCCACCACAGGTATGGTCTTGTGGCCCTTGTGGTCTTCAGTCACACAGTCCTGACAGACGCAGCAGGTGTCAGCACTGCAGAAAAGATCCAGTGGCCACTTGTGGCTCTCGCACGTCCGTCTCTCGATGTCCCTTAGCGGCTCCACCAGCCGGTGGTTCTGAAACTTGGGGTTCTCCAGGTGAGGTCTGAGGTGGGCCTCGCAGTAGGACACCAGGCAGGTAAGACAGGACTTGAGGGCCCTGCAGGGGTTCTCGATACACGAATCGCACACCACATCGTCGGGACCCAAGGGTTCCTCCTTTACCTCTTCTTCCTTCACCTCCTCTTTCTCTTCATTTTTCACCTCTTCTTTCTCTCCATTGGTCTGGGATGCATCCTCTTTCTTGTCCTCATCAGGCTTTTTGGGGACCTCTGATTCTTCCAGATCCTCCTGTATCTTGATCTCTTCTGTTGTTTTAGAGTCCTGACGTTGTGCCTCTTTGGTCTTGATCACAGGAGGTTCAGCCACTTTTCCATTCTGTTTGAGTCCATCTGCAGGTTCAGACTTGTCAGGGCTCTGCAGACACTCAGGATATCCTTTACTTTTATCCTCCATGCAGGAACCACAAATGGAGTGGCCACAGGTTGCGAGTTTGTCTCCACTGAAGGTACCTGAGCACACAGCACACAGCTGCTGCTCTGAGCTGAGGGCTGCCTCTTCAGTGGCTGTATTTGCCATAGCTCCTCTCTCTTTCTTTCAGCCAAGCTTCTTCTCCAGTCTCTTACTCCCACTGAAACTAACTGGCTCAGCCACTTATGCAGCCGGTCAACCTGTAGTTCCTGGATCACACTTAGGAGAAGTAACAAGCCACACCTAACTGATGTGAACGTCAGTCGAGTCCCATAGTTTCAGTCAACAAGTTCACCGCCCTCAACACATATATGCAACCAGACAAGCCGGTAGCCAGGCAGGCATACGCTCCACACACAATTAGTGCCCTCCCCTTCAGTGAAAGAAAAAAGAAACCACAGGGTGGAGCTCATTTTACAAATCAGAAACAGAGAGGGGTAGTATTGCATTCCCCCGCATGCTGTATGTTTGCACTTAACTAGAAAATTGTGTTATTAGTGTATCTTGTTTTTAATAGGCTTTTGTACTTCACTGATTAATTCATTGACTACATGAATGTTCATGGTATCTGCTTGAGCATGATTGAGCTATCTTGATAGAACTGATTAAATCAGTACTTTGATTGTTTGTATATTCACCTGTTTTCACTTGCTCACTAGTGGAGCATTTCTACTATTCCAAAGTGCAAGTGGAAGGTCCAGTGGAAATGCAAACATTGATTGAATGTGAAGGGCAGCAATGCCACACTAGGGTGGATACAGTGCTGCCACCCAGTGACCAGGTCTTAACCAAATTATGGGTGGTTTTATTTTGGAATTTATTTAATCAGGCAAATCACTCAAGAACAACTTTATATGAGTACAATCAGCATGGGATTTGGGATATTGGAATATAAGACAATGTGGCAATAAAGATGGCAATAAAACAATTTTGGTTAGTAAAATTTCTCAGCCGGAAAAAATTTATTGTCTGCAAAAACACATTTAGACACTTCTGTATCATTACAGACTGTAACTGCGGTGCAGTCAAGGATGTGCCTTTGAGTTAAGGACACAGAAAAATAAATAATTGCATTGACAACAATAAAAACAACACCATCTGTCACTAGGAAAACAGGTCAATTCAAGGACTGTGATTAATCTGCCACAGTGACATTGAATGGAGCACTCATTAAACTCAATCAAGTCACAGCTTTTAGTAGAGCTCTTGCCTTTGGGCAACTAATTACATGATTTTATTAAGTATAAGACATTTATCCATTTGAAGAATTTCACTTAGCTGATATAATATTCAATTATGAGGGCGTCACGTTCATTTAACTCCTTCAAGTGTAAAATTATTATGTTAGAGCATACTAAATATTTAATCTCATCTTGCCATGTTTGCGCATCATTGATTCAAAATGCATACTGATTACTTTTGGTTGACAAAACATTGATTGTGCATGTTGAACCACTGCCAGCAGACATGTACTTAATCGTTGAAGCTTGTGCTTTGAAGCAGTTGCAGTCATTGTGTAATTAGCAGCATGAGATAGAATAGTTTTTCTCCTCCTTCAGCACCTTTTCACTATCTACCCTCCATCACTGTACGCCCACCAGCTCTGTGATTGGTGGAGCAAATACCATCAGTTCCTGGTATTTCTGAAAGAAAAGGTGCAGACGGGAGAGATAGCTGTCCTCTTGGTACGGAAGCCTCTTTTCTTTAAGATACTTGGACACAATAGGCTTCACCTGGTGGGGTGTGGAGGGAAAGAGAGACATGGGGACAATTTTCATAAACATTTCCAATAAAAATGAGCAAAAAAAGTTACAACCTGAAAAGTCTGTTTAGAAACTAGGGTCAGACAATATATTTGAAACCAGCCCTTTAAGCTAAAATATAAATAATATCAATGTGTGCCCATATTAATACTGGTGCTATATATAACACTTTTAAAGATCAGTATGTCATTGCCAATAGATGAGGTGTCATTGTGGTACTTGACATAATTACCATAAACAAATGAGACCATGATCAAGAGGATTGGTAGCCTCTATCTCACACAAGTAGTATTGTTAATAATAGTGTTTCTCAAAATTAAAAAAAATAAAAAATAAAAAAATACTTCTATTGTAAACAAGGTGATGCGCCTTGCCCCCCTCCCCCTCGCTGGCATCATTCTGGCTGTGTTTGTTTTCTCTTTCGCTTTCCTGAAGAAGATAAACAGGTTTGAAGTCATTTTTTTCCATTGACCTTTCTCTCCTTACACCATCTGCCATTGTGAGAAACTCTCAAAGCTTCAGCTCTGTTGTGTGCTGGAAGAACAGCACCCTCTTCCTGTTGTGTACTGTGAAGCAATCCAGCAGATTTCCTGCCAAATCCGACTCATTCACACACCATGTAAAATGTAGTGTAGAAGCTGACAGTCTTCCCTATGATGGTCTCATGTGCTTATAGGTATTATACTAATATGTCAAAATAAATATGGTAGTGTTTTATTGATGTGAAAATGCAAGTATCCTCTTTAATAAGTCTTTTGGTTTCCTACCTTTAAACACATGTTATCAGACAAGAAGGGAAAGAGATGGTGCTCCACATGGCAGTTGATGAGTGAGTGTCCAAACGTCAAGTCTAGAACGGGATTGCGCGGCAGGTTCAGGACCCCGTGGGTCATCTGGTAGATCCTCTTGGGCCGGCGGGTGGGTGAGAACATGGGAAGGCCAATGTGCTGGCAATCAGATACAGATTTTACAAGTTGGGTTAAGCTGCACATCAAATGCTCAGGCAATTAAGGCATCTTGTATCACAGACTATATCATTTTAGGTTTACAGTGATACTAGTTAATGAAAACTTAGGTCTGATTGGTACTGGAAGGCTGGAACTATATAGTGTCATGCGATCGTCTTAGCACGTGAATGGTTTCACTGTAAAGCCTTAAGACTGTCCTGGTTACTTCAGAGAACTTAAACTGATAAATGTGCTCTTTATTGTCTGCTGTTATTTTATATTTTTGTTCTTATTTATCTGTTTTATTTACCCGACTCTATAGAGCTAATTAAAGTAAATCAATTGTAGTCCTTTTTGGTCTTGCACTAGGAATCAGCTCATTCAGTAAATTCCCAAACAGGGGAGGATCAACCAGATGGAATTTCAATACTTAAAGCAATATTTATTACTCAATATGTGTTTAGCACTTGTCAGCAAACACCATTCCAAAATTAGCCACCACTGTCAGTTATTTCAGTCAAATACAACCAAAACATCAGAAAATTTTTATCACTGTAGAATCTGTGGTTTTCCCATAAACATTTGAAATGAGAGCAGTTTTAGTGCTAAAGCTTTTACTAAAAAGGCACTCTCCAGTGCAAGAACCAGATCAAAGCCAAATGTTTAGCCAAAACTAAAGTTGTGCCCAGTCACCACTGCTTGAAGATAGTAGGGAAATGCTGAGTTTAGGTTAAAAAAAAGATAAGACAGCAGCAACAAGAAATAGGAAAGGATAGGGCTTTCAAACCCCACAGAAGACAACAAATATTTCCTGCTACAAGCCCCATGACTTCAGATCAAGAATCCCTGCTTTGTAATCCGTGTTCACACTTTGATCAGCACAATGCACAATGAACTCCAGGAGTGAGGTTCCGTCTGGGAAAATCATGCATGAATTGCTCCTTTTTTGTACCTTTTGTAGTTCACTGACTGGTCCTCTGGAATTTCTGGTAAAGTCTTTGAGAACACAATGCTGCATTGAAAGGGGTTTTCTCAAAAGGCCATGTAACAATAATACTGCTCTCATAATCTGCCCCAGATATTCTGCATGAATTGACCTGCCCCACACTTTTGAAGAGTCCTGAACTATTCTATGAAATGTGAATGCATGGGCCTAGCTACAAGCGTCTTTATGCATCTGTGGGGATTTGTGGGGCACATGCATGCGTTGTTTACAGTAGGTCTGCAAGTATGCTCACCTGAAAAATGTTGACATGGATATACGGCAGAGAAAACATTGCCCTGCACACAAGCATGCAGAGCAAGGTGCTGTAAGGTGACTGGAACCCAGAGACGTTGATCAAGAGCCAATACTGGGAATACAGGCCCAGTGTTACCATCAGTATGGTCCTAGCAGCCTGAGCCAAAGAGTGTTCTTTGAGTTGAGCTGCAAAATCGGAGAATCAGACATCACCACAGCTGTGTGAATAAATTTACACTCAACTGATAGAGATGGAGAATCATGGGAAATCGAAGAGGATCAAGAGGTTGTAAAAAACAGTAAAAAATCTCAGTTCTCTGTCGATAATCGCATTTAATGTTGAAATATTCAATAACTGTGAGAATCAAAATATAATATTCAACTATGTCATGCTTGCTCTTTCAGTCCCTGGTCTTTTTTAGCACTGCTTACCTAGTGCAACAAGAGGAGTAATGATGGGTACTGCCAGGGGAGCTATGAACAGGTAGACAATGCGGGGCAGAAAGGGAGCCTTCCATGTGCTGGAGTCACCCAGCCCAATGACATTAGTGTGAGCATGGTGCATCTTAATGTGGGCCTGCACTCCTACTCGCGCTGTGAATGAGCCACATATCTGGGTGGATGAACAAACAGACAGGCAGACAGATGGGCATGTATATGAATGTCTGAACAACAAACCACTGATGCAACTAACAAGAACGTCCAATGAAAATAATCTGAACAGTAGGTTCAGTATTGCTACTGATTACCAAAAGAGGCAAACAGACACAGATAAAATCCGCCTCACCTTAGTTTATTTTGTTCCCTGTACGTTTGTCTTGATAAGCAAGTTTAAACAGGCCAAGGGCAAAGAGCAGCAAAGGCCGTGATCATGTTTTGTCTTTGTAATGAGCAAAGATCAGTAAACATCCACATCCAGAGTTCATAGGATCAATTATTCTGGCACTCACCACACATTTAACAACATTACTTCCTATGATAGATGGATAAACATGTTAACGACCCATGATGACTCACTCATGTAGATCTTGTTAATACTGTTGTTTTTTTTACAGCCACTGTGGTTTGAAAACCACAGTGTCTGAGAAACTAAGAAACATTATATATTTTGCCATAATAACATGTCAAAATGTAATATAAATGTGCCTCTAAGTAGACAATAATAAATTGCTGCATGATGTAATAACATTACATTATCACATTTACTGGCTTTTATTGCTTAATAAGGGATGTAACATTTTTTATGTATTTTTTTATGTAGTGATGTCATTTGTAAATAGAATATTTCATTAGTAAATATTATTTTTACATCATCATTTAAATATATGTTACACTCCTTATAAAGTAATAATTGCTGGTCATTGTGACAATTTTGAAATTTATTACATTAACAAGTTATTATATTATCAGCTGTTATCTCATTGTCAGTTGATACAGGGCTACATGTGAGAATAAATACCAGTGGTACAATAAAACCTGTGAAACTCAAAAAAGTTTTGTCTCAAGCTTTATTTACAGTTTTCCCATAGTGACCAAATGATGGAGAGCTGGTTACTTTTGCAGACCTCACCTCGATGAAGAAGACGGCCCAGAACTCTCCCCAGGCCTGGGACTCGCTGAGCGCCCCGTGGCTGGCGAGGTGGGTTCCCTTGATGGTGATGACAGCATGAGCCACGCCCATAAGCAGCATCCCCACTGAAAACCACAGTATCTGAGAGGAGCGCAGCAGCAGAAAGGCTGGAGGACAGGGCAGAAGGATCATGGAGGTGTGTAGAAAAGAGACACAGGTCAGGTTCTGATAGAAGCAGCTGTAAATATTGGCAAAAGAATCAGGGAACAAGCACTACCTTTCATTTTCAACTGTGTAGTAACTTTTTAGATGCAAAATAGAAGAACAGGCTTGACAAGATATCTCTTCCTTGACCTTGATACATGAGACAGTACATTAAAAATGACGTGTCTTTATTCTAATGTTGTTATCATTTGTTTGGCATGTTTTATCTGGAATACAATACCGGAACATTTGCTTGCATCCAGCCCCCTTGCTATGAGGTTCCCTTTTACTTGCATGAATTCAAGTGTCTGTATGTGTGTGTGTGTGTGTGTGTGTGTGTGTGTGTGTGTGTACTGACCCCATTGACCTCTTTTTTCACGGTATAGAAACACACAATATCCAATCTCTTATCTGTGAGCACCTACCCAGCCGTCCCATTGCGCCAGTGGTGTGAGTTTCATCCATGACAGAGGGAAGATCAGGTGAAAGAGGGAAACTTTATCTCCCTTTGGGGGTGAGTGTGTGGCTGTGTGTCGTACACCATGTCAGCACAGGGAGTTCTTGCATGATTGCAGGTTGAACTTTTTTTTTTCTTTTTCTGATTTAGTTTTATTTCAGCGAGGTTGGCTAGTTCGTTCTCTATTCTCCAAATATGGTTTATTTTATCTTGGCACCAAGGACAGCATGCCAGAAGTAGCTATTTTTGGCATCTGCATTATGCAGAGATTAACTAAGGATGGTCATATGATGTGTTGAAAGTAGATGAGAGTCTTATTCAGTCTTATTCATTTCTTGATAGTTTAGTACTCCTTCACTCCACTCACATGTCCATAGCCCATCAGTTTATGAATGAAAAACGCCATCAGTCTAGTTAAGTAAACATAAAGTCAGTCATGATATGACTGTGACACCACAGGTGGTGTACTCTGCTGAAAGATTTAAACTATGATAACCCTGCAGCACAAACACCAAGTGAAGCCACTCTGGTTGTTTCAGAGCTGGGCTGAAGTGTCATGTTCTGTTCCTAACAAAATAAAATATGGTGCTAATAAACTGCACCTCCTATTTCAAAGCAAGCTATTTCAAGGTGATAAGCCGCAAGGTCAGTGATAAACAATGACAGATGCCTCCCTAGGTCACTGCAGCTCTCTGTGGCTAAATTCTATTGAATACTAATAATTAAGCCAGAAAGGTAAACTTTACATACTATTTCTGTTTATATTATCATAAAAGAAATTTGAGTCCTAAACTTAATTGTACTGTAAAACTACGGAACCCATAATGTCCAGAAAGGTGATATTAAAAGATAAGATAATAAAAATATCAACTTAATGAGATAATAAAGATATCAACTTGTGTGCACAAAAAAATATCATCTCGTTCCCACAAGACAATTAACTTGTGTGCACAAGATAAAAAAAATATCACCTTTCAGGAATTCGGGGGCTCCATAATAAACAGCTGCAGCCATTGAAAAAGATGGACTTTTGGTATTCTGCACTGCTCTTGCACTACTGCTCGAACAGCAAGAATGTTTGAAAATTCATGCAGTACTAATAAAGCATAATTTTGGGTTGCAGGTACTCTTGTGAGTCTGGATTATAAATTACGCTAGTGCTTTAACTCGATGTCCTATGGCGCTGCTAAAAGCTGTCAGGTCCAATGCTCAAGTGAAACAAGGCACTAGACTTAATTGAGGCCAGTAGTTGACCACCAGTGACCCAATTAGAGGAATAAGTATTGGACACCATGTTTGCGTGCAACAGTAATGACAGCAGTATTGAACTGACATTATTCTGTGGGGTAACACTGAAAAAGAACCACACTTGTTTTTCAAATTTGAAAGTTATCAGACCCAGAGGCAATGTAACAGGCAGTAAAGAGGCGATGTAACTACAGTTCAGTTTCAAGGTTTTCACCATCATGTTCCTAAAGAAAAGACATTACTCCTGGTTGTTTGCCTTATCTGTCTGCTATACCTGGGCCAGGTCATAAAAAAGTCAAAGCCATAAAGTATAATCTACATGTAGACCACACATCTGGACTAAAGAAACAAATCTCTTCAGAATGTAAGAGCTAACTGTTCCCACCAGTCACTTCCTTAGTAAGAATTTTCAGCACTTTGATCATTTCATATGACAACTTTCAAAAGCCACCTGTCATCATCACAGCATTCTGAAGTTTCTGAAATGTTCAGAGTCTTACCCGGTGGCAGGCAGAGGAATGCACCTGCCAGGATGCAGCAGTCTATACCTCTCTTCTCCCACCAACTGCTCTCCTTCACCGTCTTCTGCACCAGCCTGGTCAGCTCCATCATCAGTGACTCTTTGTCAGTCACCTCCACCTCCTTACTGCCTGTCTTTCCGTTCTCCTTGCACTCTCCCTTCATCTCTCCATTGCCACTCACTGTCTTGTCATGTTTTGAATCCCCACAGTCCCCTTTTCTCTGGAATAATGTCTTCCCATCCCAGGGTTTGGCATGCCCACCACCTCTTTTCTCATCCCCTGCTTCCCTCCACTCCTCTGGTACATTCTGCATGTCAGCTCTCGTAGCGTTAATTGACACCAAACTGAAGTCAAAGTAACACTCAGTGCAACCATGCAGACTTTGTCCTCTTGCAGCAGCCAATGCTAGAGCTTTCTGAATGATGCACGCTGCACATAAAGTCCACAGGTCAGTGTTTGCATTGTGGAAGTCCTAATTGTCAAGAAAGCTTGTCATATTAGTCCAACCCCTTTGCTGTTGCCCCAACAGCCGAATGATCCCTCCTCTTCTTTCTCGTCTTCTTCTGTAGTGTTTTCCCTCACTCTCTCTCTTGTCAGGTTGCTCCTGATGCAGTCCCTGGTTGAGTAACCAGCATAGGGATTCCTTGTCCCACAGCACAGTGTATTACAGGACACAGGAGATTTAAGGCTATCCTGCGACGCGATGGATCCCAGGTTTCTGCAAAATACTCACAGGCAGGCAACCACACACAACTGCAGCTGCTTACATTGAGAGCCGATTCAGTTGCTCCCACCCTCTCTCTTTCTCTGCACAGCATAGCTTCTCATACATTCTGCATGGCCCCCCAACCCCCCTCCTGTCTCTTTGTCTCGACTCTCCTCCCCTCCCCTCCCGTGCCTGTAACCTTGGCATACGTCCTGGGAAAGGAGAGGGAAAGAGGAGGGCTGAGGAAATAGGGGAGAGGATTAGCAGCGGCTCTTCAGTCTGTTAGCTGTTTCTTCATACTGGGCAAGGGGTCAGAGGGAAAAGGATAAGAACATGCTGTGCAGAGTTGAGGAATGTGTTTAGATAGTTTGAGTGTGTTTTATGTGTGGAGAGCAGGTGAGGGTATGTGTGTGCTGTGTGCATATATCTGGGGTGAGTGAGTGTGTATAAGTCTTTCTTTTTGGAGACAGGCCAGTGTTCTGGGCTGAATGCCATGTTGGCTGCAGTGTGCTCTTTAAAATATACTGGGAGTACATTTTTGACTCCAAAGGAGACCAGATACTACAGAGTGGGGAACATAAGAACGCCAGGCTGTCTGACCACTCCCTGCATCCCTCTACAGCCTCAAGCTTGTCTGATCTATTCATACCAACATCAGTCATCAGCATCAGTCATTTCTTCAGACAGGCCAGAGCAGGATACATAGAAGGCTGCACATATTATATAATATATAGCACATATGTCAGCTAGTGATGCTAGAATATATAGACAAAAAAATGTGATTTTTACTTTTTTATTTTTAATAAAAGATAATTGTGTCTGTGGGTACATCTTCAAATGATTACTTAGTGTTACAAAAACTGATTTCCATCACCAACATAAAAATGGACATTCATGCACAGTCATACTTTCAAGTGCACAGGCAGGCTTTTAGTGAAACCTTATACATCCAGAGCAACCTGATAACACTGTTACCGAGCACACACTCACATAACCCAGTACCACCCAACTGTTGTTACTATTAAAACAATTTCTGCGGAGCAACAGTCAGTGGCTATTTTCATACATCATAAATATCAAGTTATCTTTACATTTTGTATGTGCCATGGATAAAACAACTCATTTTTAGCTTTTAGCAATTATTAAAATAAGAAAACTGTACAATGAAGGCATAATAAATAATTGACAATATATCAGGAGGATAAGCTTCATTAATTCATTCATTAATATATAAACCATTCATTAATAATTAAATAAATACAGTATCCAAAGATTACCAGGTGTCACAATAACACAGTGACATCCAGGAAACCATCCAAGCACAATATGTGTCTACGTGCATGTGGAAAGGCGTTCAAATTAAATAGTTTACTAGCCCCTTACTAAGTTTCTATTAGATGCCTACAACCTATATTGCCACCACTGATTGTATAAAACACTTAAGTCAAATCACAGGTCCTCTCTGCATCTTCCTTTGTTTGCTTCCAGGAATTGTTACCGCAATGAAGTAGGCAGATAAACACAGCTTCATGGCGCCTCATCTGGACAAGTTCATGAATAATGGAGAACATCTTCACTGTATTTCTATCCTGAACATAAAACAAGAAATAATAGATACATCTTTCAAATATCTTCCTGATGCTGGGCTGCATCCCCTTTTTGCACAATCCATACCTCAGTTGTCTCAGTTTAAAATTCCAACATTTTAAAAGTTTAAAATGCCTTTAACCTGTCTGCTTCTTTTTATCTACATATCCTCTTCTGTGATTGGTAAAGACTTACTGAGGAAAACAATCAGGGTTTTTACATGGATTTACCCCTCAGTGTATTTCATAAAATGAGTAATTATCCATCATATTCTGTTCATTTGTTGTATACCGATATTATTGTCATTCTTTGACAATAGCCCACCGGCCTTCAGAGGGCACTACAGTGCAGCTCCATTATAGCTTAAGTCTCCACTAGATGGCCCTCTCTACCTAGTAAAAAGCTAGCTTTGTAGTCCTATGGTTGCTAAATGGGTGAAGTACACATTTGGTATTCACAGGGTTAAAACTGACTGAGACCAACCACACTTCCATTTATGCTCTAAACATTCTGTCATGTATTATGTAAATAAGACTGTGACAATTAAAAAAGTCAAAAGTGTCTAAGTCCATATTGACCTTCAAAGCTCAGTGTCCTCAATGGCCTCTGGATCATCTAGAGTGTCTATGCGTCTCTTGCAGGCATCCAGCAGCTTCTTCCTGGGGCCCAAAGGGATGTGAATGCTGGTGAGGTCCTGGTCTGAGCACAGCAGTAGAGCCTCTAGGTCTATCTTCTCCTTCCTAAAGATGGGCATGAACTCACTGAGACTCTGGGAGGCCAGGAATGTCTCCAATGGACTGTTCTCAGGCTCCATGTCCTCATCCAGTCCAATGTCAGCCTCTTCCCAGGGCAGCTCCTGCAGGTTTCTTTCTTGTAGACTCAAGGCACTGCCAATACTGTCCTCATCCAGGCTGGGCGAGCGTCGGGGCAAGCGTCCCCGTAGACGCACATTAGGTGCCCGGCCCATGGGTTCACTCCCTGCCACACTCCCCTCGTCCCGCACCCCAATACCAAACAAGCCTCCGCTCATGTAGTTCCTTCTAAACACCATAGTGCCCAGTCCGGGCCGAGTGAACAAGGAGTCACGACCTGAGTCGGTGCTGATCTCAGAGTATGCAGCCTCATGGAAGCCTGGGTCACTGATGGCACGGGAGATGGTGTCAGCATCATCATCATAGGGAAACATGTCCCGGATGTTGAGGCGTGAACGCTCTTTGGGGTTGGCATAGGTGCCCTGTTTGAGGAACATGACATCATTGCCAAGCTGCAGGCCGCTGAGCGAGCGCACACTCTTCCTCCCATCCTCATAGATCTTGAATGTGCCATCTACCTGCTTCTTCTTCTCCAGCTTCTTCTGTATCTTGGTCTTGCCCTTGGCTGTGGAATGTAGGGTGGCCTGTAAAGAAAGTATGACTTCAGTAAAGGAAATTCACAAAAACCCATTAAGGCCATTCAATTAATAAATTCACATAAATCTCAATGATCAATGTTTATGTCAGAAATGATATTATCTGTTGTATGGAAATCATGTGCACTGTGTTTAAACAATACGCTCCACTGAGGGTAGCATGATGCAGTGTGAAAGAGCAACCACCTGCGAGTATGGCATGTTGGAGGTGACAGTGTTGAACTGGGGAAGCTTGCGGCTAAGTGTGCTACTGCTTGTATAGCTGGAAAAGCTCATAGCATCCAAGTTGTCTAAAGCTGCCGCCTCCTTCACGAACTTCTTCTCCATGTACTGATGGTGCTTCTTCTGCAGCTTTGCACAGTCTTTGATCCGGCGCTCAGCAGCACGGAATGCCCGGTCCTTGAGTTTGCTGACCAGCTTGGGGTTGAGGGTGATTTGCTTGGCAGCGATAGAGTCCAGGTAGCGAACACAGTCCATGTGGCCCTTGGTTGCAGCCATGTCCAGTGGTGTGTGGTAGTCATTGTCCAAACACCACACATTGGCACCGAAAGCCACCAGGAAGGACAGGCAGTTGTGGTGGCCATTGGCAGCTGCCAGGTGAAGTGGCGTGTTCCCCCAGATGTCACATTTGTCCGGGTCACCTCTGGGAAAGATAGTAGGGCATAAAAAACATAGAGAACCCCTGTACAATTGGAACTTTATGTATTGTCATTTAAGTGATTCCAATAAAACATTCAAATCTTGTATCAACTTATCTTACTCCCCACCTTTCCACATCAATTATATTTTATTATCAAGACCCTCAAATCTGACATCCAAGAACTTTCTCTCAAAATCCATTGAAAATCTTCTACTTTGACAACATCAATGTTCAACACTTTTCTGGCAGCAACTATCACCACCTTAAATCTCTTACTTTCCTTCTATATCCATCAAACATTTTATAACCATTGCAATAAATGCAAAGAATCTTCAGCAAATTTCATCTTTGATTCTTCATTAACACCATGCTTACCCTGCTTCATGAATGCCATATTAATACAAATACTTTGCCTGTTTCTTTTTCAAGTTCTCATGCTAACTTCAGGTTCCCAACACACAGTGTGTGGTACCCTCTACTTTTCTAAGTGGCCATACTGACATCTACAGTAAACTTCTCTTGTAACTCTCCTCAGTAACACCAAGTTACTTCTCCGTTATGAAACTATGGAAGTCTCTGTGATTTACAGACCTGCTATTTTAACTTTTCAACACTGACTGAATTACCCCATTAATAGTCCTCTTATTAGTGGTTTAGCCTGGAAACTCACTTCCTAATCCCCTCTTCTGCATTGAACACGTGACATGTTTCTTGCAGAGAGGTCCGAAAACCGGCATGGTGAAGGCCCAGCATTTTTACAACATTATTGTTTTGTCACCCGATAATGATGGTTTACTGGGAAACTTAACCTTACCTTTGCTTATCCTTTTACACATTAGACTAAATGTAGGAAGTAAGCTGACACACCTATACAACCTACAATTATGTCATTTCATCTCCTCCACTTGCAAGAAGACAGACCCTTCAATTTCCAACCAGAGATGCCTTCATAATCAATACACATTGTTACTTATGATCATAATAAATGACAACTGTATGTTATAAAATAAAACACAGGTGCAGTAGATTTCACTTCCTATTCTGTGGCTAGCAGTAAAATGCAGCTAAGGACAACATTGTCACAGCAAGTTAGAACTGGGACAGTGAAAGTGGCATCATTAGTGAAATTGCAGTCTTTCTCAGCCAATTCCACCTGGCAGTAATGTTAGTTCTGTATATAAATGGATGAATAAATGCATGAAGGCTAGCACATGCTGTTTCAGTATATTGATTTCACAATAGAATAATGGACAACTTTTCCACTGCATCTGTATAATGAAAATGATAAGACTGGACATGCATTAGAAAAATAATAGCCCTATGTCAGCAGAATGAAGCCCTCCCCATAACGCTATGCATCCAATCACCAGAAACAACAATAATAGGATGTTAAACCCACATCAGCCTTTGGCTTTTGTAATCGATTAAATGTTATATGTTGAAACTGCCATGTGGCATGTTATCATCACATACAGTGTACAGTGCAGTTAGTATATTGAGTAGGATTATATTTGGACAGATCAACACTTCTAACACCTCCAAGTCCCTCCTCTTCCTGTCTTCCCTCCAACCACATGGCTAGGCTTTGTCTGAAGACTGATCAATAATTGAAATACTGCAGGTTAAACATGACAGAGGTGACTTTGCATTATTTATTCGACACACTGAGAGTCTTTTTCGCAGACACCCAGAGACACTGTGACCACACACCGCAAGGTCACCACCTTTATTGGCTTGAACCCTGATTTTAGCTTCCTGTCTGCAATGTCACACACCAGCATTAAGCAATAAGCGTGCCTGACATTTAATATCATATGTTGCACAACAACAAAAATATGAGGTAGGATAAAAAGCATCATGTTTTGCATCTACCGACAGTGTCTGCTGAAAAGCCAATTAGGCATATCGTGTTGCAAAGAAACAGCCAAGAAATACATCACTGTAGTAATGCGAAGGAAGAATCACACCTGATAATCCTAAACAGTAACTTGACTATCTTCAGCTCCACCAGGAGCTCTGAGTCAGACACAACAGTCACTCAGACTACCACATGTACATCCCTGATAAATAACAAATCAGTATAGCACCTGAATTACAAAAAAGCAGCCTAGAAAGTAAAAAAAAGGACAATGTTTCCTGTTAAATGAATCAAAAAGATGCCCAAATTTTATTTTTCATACACCTTTTGCCATGAACACCAATCTCGAGCGCAGCTGTAGTCATCTTTGCTGGGGTCATATCCACTTTGCATTGTATCCTCCAGGGACCATTTCCAGAAGATGTCCTATCCATCACAGTGACCTTTCCTGTGCTTATAACCCTTCTCTGCTGTTACTCTCCTGCATCAGTCTAATTTTACTGCATGCCTTATAAAGCCGTCACAGAGAAAATGACATACACTACCCTCCACTTCTCACAGACTACACTAAGTTGCCACACAGAGCCTTTTAAATAGGTAGTAAATACTACGCCTTCTCAAAGGCTGCATTGTCTAGCACCTAAACCTTAAACAAAAGACCCTGACTTCTATCTGGTTACAGTGGGTCCAACTTATCTTTGCAGAATATAGACTTACTCCAAAACCGTCTTTTAATTATCTATATGTTTTCCCTTAGAAATACTTAGCACAGGCTCCCTTACATATAATAATATACAGCGTAGGCCTCACTGATTAAGGGATGTGCGTGCATGATAGGCTTGCGGTGTTTAGACTGAAGCCAAAAGAGTGGAGATGGTATCGGTCAGTAGCCACTTGTGAGCTCACATTGTAAATAAAGGAGTGGTGCCCTTTCAGTAACTGATCTGTATAAAACGGATTCTGTATGGTAACTGAATCAGATTTAGAGCATTACCTGCACAGCTACTGTTTATGTAATGGATCAGTCTGTGTCACACATGCCAGATTAAATATAAAGTTATCATACATCTTTTCTCTGTTCTGTATTCTACTCTTTCAACCTGTGTGTGTGTGTGTGTGTGTGTGTGTGTGTGTGTGTGTGTGTGTGTGTGTGGTTTGGGGCTGGGGGCTGGGACATGCACATGTTAAACTGTTAGCAAAGCTATCCTGCTCCAAG
>OMKZ01027553.1:0-11527 GCA_900302535.1 Neoniphon sammara
ACACAACTGATCCAAGTAAATAACATGAATAGATCTATTTGTGCTATTTACTTGCAAATGCAAGAAAAAGAAGTTCTCTCAATGGCTACATATAGAGAGTACTTCTTTTTCTTGCATTTTCTTGTTACTAAATGAAACCTCGCAAAATATACCTAAAAAAAGCTACTGGATATGAGGCACAGGCATCTTGTTTACATCCATAGTGCTTCACTGGTGTGCTATGGAGTGATTTTGCATACACTGTCAGAATTTGCTCAAATATAAGCAAAATGAAAGAAAAACAAGTTATGATAATAACTTGATAACTGATTAAATAGAGAATAAAGCTTAAATTAACTTCTTGATTGTATTTGCAACTGTGAATCAGCAGCTCAGAACCAGATCTGAAACCAGATTTAGCATGTTTATACTGGTTAAATAATATTAGTAACCTCATAGTTGACCTCATTTACGCTGTGAAAATGTTCATTGTTCCCACTCGACTCTGAGGACAGCCTTAACTAAAGAGTGACATTTTTCATCATAACATCTGGTGCTCTTCAACATTGTTTATGCTGAAAGAGAGCACAACACACTAAATTATTGATTGCTTGAAAATGTCACAAAAGCCATGTACACTAGGAGGGCAGTGTATTTGATAAGCTGCCAGTAATCATCCCAAGTGCTTGTAGGAAAACTTTGATTCAAAATTTTAATGAAGTAAATGCCATAATTTTGTTGGATATTGATTTTCATAACAAAAAACAAGGTGTAGCTGAGCTTGGTCTTTGTCACACTTCATCACATTGATTGTAGCTTTGGTTCATAACCTCCAGAGGTAATGACTAAAAGCTGAGTACAAAAGATAGATTCTGCTTTTGTAGTTTAAAAACATCAAAGAGAGAGAGAGAGAGACAGAGAGAGAGAGAGAGAGAGAGAGAGAGAGAGAGAGAGAGAGAGAGAGTCTGAATCACAGGTATAATATTTTTTTTCCTATATGCTGCATTCTAGCTTTATGGGTTCACTATTTTTAGATAAGTGCTTCAATCTCTTCTAAATCCAACAGAAGCACTCCCTCTCCCCCAGCTTCCACAGTCATTGTTAAAATGTTAAACATGCATTCAGAGTATGTATTAAATATGTGAAAGCCTTTTAAATGTGTTTAAAAAAAAAAGACAGTTTTGAAAAAAGAAATGCCATTTACCGTTTCACTGGGTTCTTAGAAGTGCAAAGGTGTCCTCAAGTGGCCAATCAGTAGAATGCCTGCAGTGAGATTTTGTTGTCATATAAGCAACTTGGTGCCCATTAACAATGAATAGAATATATTCAAAAGGACTGTTAACTGATTGAAGTTGCTAATGCACTGATCTCAATACGACATACTTTTATTGCAGGGATCTTTGTAATAACCAAACTTAGGCCTTGTAAGCAATGCAATTATGCAATTAACCTTTTCCAAAGTAGCCATTTCAACAGGAATAGCACAGTAAACCCAGGTGTTGGTAATGACATTAATTAAAGTTCCTTCCCTTTAAGTGTACCGGAGCCTATCTAAGGAAGCAGCATGAACAACACCAGGGCCCAAATATAACAGAACCCTCATTAATGTCATTAGTAACACCTGTGTTACCCTGAATGGCTGTTAGAAATGTCTGTTCAGCTAACGTGACCAAAGTTGCCCTATTGGAGGTCAAGTAAAGAGTGATAAGGATTAAGAAAAGTATTTTAGTAATGTACAAGACACATACAATAATTGTAATAAGTCTGTAATAAGTTTGTTCTACACACAGACTGTATGTTGATGGACTTTGTAAAACTTTAGATTTTTAAAATAATGTTTCAGCGAAAATATGATAATTTACTGTCTGACAAAACAATAAAAATATACAGGAAAAATAGAGGAAAATAGAAATGCTCAAATCTAAATAACAGTGCCATCATTTTACTGTTTTCTCTCATTTTTTGTATGGGTTACCCTCCCAGGGCTATTTTCAAAGCACTGAAACTAACTTCCAGATTCTCTTCATCCAAACTGAAATCCAGATACCAACTCAGGCACAACCCAGCAATAATTAATTTCCCCCTGAGGACCTCTGTCCCAAGAAAATCCTTGTAGGTGAGTGGTCTCAGTTCAAGGTGGCAGCCAAGGGTATAATAGAAGATGGCCCATACTCACCACTTTCCAGAAGGAGCTGACTTACTGCCAGCATGGACAAAGTCATGGATTTCTGGGAAAGAGCTATAATTAACCGGCTGGCCAAGGACCAAGACAGGAGGTTCAACCACATGGAGATGAGGCAGACAAATTGAGGAGCACCGATGATGAGCACCAGCCTCTGTCAGATGGTAACAAAGCACAAAAGAATGAGAAGAGGTCGCCTCATTTCATCACACCCATGTCACCCTGAACCAATCTAGTTTTGTCCAACCTCATGGAACCAAAATAAATTGGATCAGGATGAATTAGTTAGACAAGAATTCTGTGAGAGTTTGGCAAACATTGCTGAGATAGCGAATAGACCAAGCCTTGTTGGACAAAATGATGGCATTGTGAAGAAGAAAACAGGCGAGATTGTGGAAGAGAAGAGCCTCTGGCCAGAAACTGAAGACTGAAAATCGAAACGTGAGGTCTGAGACTTTGGATAATCCAGGAAGAATTACTAACTCTGGAGCCACTCTGGCCTTCAGCAGTTTAGTGTCCTCTTGGCGAAGCCAGTACAAAACCAAGATGCAGCAGAGGGGCTCTCCTGCCACTGAGGTGTCCCCTCCTCATGTTGCATGGCAGTCACTTCCCCTATTCTTGCCATGATCATGAAGCTAAGATTGCACTGTAGAAGTACTAATTACTGATGAGAAGACATTACAAGATGGAATAATAGATAGATAATGAAATTCTAACAAAAATGTTTTGGAGTTCAAAATTGAGTCAACATAATTGTAATAAAATAAAACAAAATAATACACAATACAGTACAATACGATACATAAAATAAGCAAGTAACAGTAGTAACTCAGCAAAATAGTAACTCATATCTGCATGCTTTTGAGTACAGTTTTAGGAGCATGAAGATTTGCATCAGTTCTGCACGAAGAAACCCTGTTGTGAAAACTGACTCATATGGGATGTCACAATATGTCTCACTGATTTGGAATGAGTGAGATAATTGTTTCTTGGAAGCAAAAGGTGTAGTTAGAAATAAACATCTGTTGCACGTTGAGCATAGGACATAGATTATTTGGGCCACAAATAGACTACACTTACCCATAGTCTCTATGACATGCAGAGGAAGCTGTTAAGACATATTTTATTGCTTCATTCTGTAGGATTTTTTGTGTGTGCGTACAACACAGCCTTGGGGCAGTCAGTAATGTGAACATTAATAACTCTCACCCAAGCCAAAAACAGACAGTTAAAAGTTGATCTTACAAACAAATCAGGCTGCTTCCAAGGTGAATTATTAAATTAAATCTTGACAACATCATAGTTTCGAGTATAAAGGTGAGAATCAGGTTTTGGAACTAATACTAAAGAAAATAAAGATCACTCAAGTGTATAAAGCAATTATTTTGTGGGTGCAAGTTGATCCCATTTATTGTTTACAGACCGGCTGATTTTAAGCCTTCGTGACATTTCTGGGGCAACTGATTTATCTGGTTTCCGGCTTTGAAGACAGGTGAAACATTTGAGAACCCCCTGCCACTTACTCTCCTTATAAAAGTTGTTAATACTTGAGAAAGGTGGAGCCTGTAAAACGTTTGACTATGGATAGTACGCCAAAAGTAGCCCACACACGAGCCACAGCCCCGACGTTGCCATGGAAACGGCCCGCGGACAAGGGGGGCGTCTTACGAGACTTGCAATTGGTCAGAGCAGGCTGTCTTTTGGAAGTAATCCTCACTTTGATTTGTTGATAGTAGTGTCGCTCTTGTAGAATGCATCGTGATTGGTTAGCTTCGATATTTGCAGCCCGCCTCTTTGAATAAGCTCACGCTGCACAAGTGGAAGAAAGCGAGCGGGGGAGGTAGTATCATAATGTAGTGGGAAGAAGAATAATAGAATAACAGTTAGCTGAAGTTTTCTGGATATATACCTGACCGTTGGAGCTCTGTAACCCTCTGGGATTATTCAAAGCTGGCGAAAAGTACTTTTCACGACATGTAGCAACTTCTCCGCTGCCAGTCTCCGTGCTTCACGATGGAGGAACCTGCGACAAGGCAAGTGGTAAAAACGCGTCTAGGTAGCTAACGCTATGGGTTTGATGATGGCAAAATAGCGGTTTATGCTATCTGCTTTGTAAACTTTCACAGCAGAAAGTTGCTAGCTTAATCTAGGCTAATCTCAGACCACGATGTCTTAATAATGACACATTTACTAATAAAGAAATTAATGGCACAATACTGACATGGACGTTCCCCGCAGAGAGCTTGAGATGTCCCTGTCAGACGCTGCCTCGGACGAGGAGATGCCTTTAACGTTACCCATGGCAGAGGGTAGCCACAGTGGAAGCATCCGAAAGGTGAGAGACCTAACGTTATAGACACACCGCGGTACTGTGTATAGCTGATAAACACGCACAAGCATTGAGCTAAATGTCCCTGAGGTTATCCCAGAGGTTCCCTGCCGCATGAGGAATTGGTTAGCTCTCCAGAATTTATCCCATTTACAGAATGTATACAAATGACTGTTGTAACCATAGGTTGCACTCCATCCTCTATAATCTCTCCTATAAACAATTACACAATTCAGTACTGTATCAACAAGAAAAATCTTCCCATATGGGGCTTCTTGGGGGACCATGGCCTGATGTGTGGTTATAGGGTCTGTGTGAAAATATTAGGGGTTAGAGAAGTGGACCGTTGCTGGTTTGAGTCCTTATAACACTTTAGGGAATGTGGAGAGAGTGCAGTGCTCTTAAGCAAGGCACCACACCCCCAGCTGCTTCAGCAGATAGAAGACTGAGGGTGCACTATGCAGCTTGCAGGTGTAATTTAAACGTGCCTGACTGTGTGAATGTGATGCAGGGTACATCTGGAAAACAACATGCACCCGCAGGAACCATTTTCTGGATATTAAAAGTAAAAAATAAAAGGAAATCACATACATTTAAGGCATCAAGGCTTTATCCACACAGATGTCAAGCATTGGGTGCCTCCATGATGGCAGAGCAGAGGTGGGAGTACGCCAGAAGCCTAATCCACACAGGCACTCTGAGGATTACTTGACGTGTGCTTGCTAAACAAACACCTTAAACTGGGTGAGAGGGAAAGAGAAAGATAAAGGGAGAGAGTTGGAGAAAATGAGAGAAGAGCAGGCTGGAGGAGGTGATGGAGGGAACCACAGGGATAAGGAGAGGGAGTATCCGCCATGTTTACAGTATGGCCACTTCATTTGTCATGCTCCAGTACATTTGTTTACTCCATAAGCATGAAGCAGTGGTGAATTGTATGATAGATATCTGATTTTATTCTACAGGCATTCGACAATAATGAACTGCAGGGTAGATGTGCTTGTGGTGTTGGCACAGTGCCTTTGGAAGCAAGATTTAAGAAGCCTTTAAATCTTCAGAAAGCTATAAGGTTCTGACATATTACTAGGTCCATTTTCTCTTAAAATACGTTCATTCGGGGAGAAGGTATAATGGTTGCTCACCTCCTACTGCACCATGTGTACTGCACCTTTTTTTAGCATCAGTTAGCCTCTCCTCTCCTGAGCCTCCTGAATTACATCCTTGACATGCTCTTTGACTCACCCCACATCTGTGGCATGCAGGCATAAGTAACCTGAACAGTGTTTTTCATTGCTAATTCCAGTTGATATATAGTGTTATAAGGTATAGTTGTCTCTCTGTGTGTGGGTGTGTGCATATCTTGGGTCCAGTGCTTAATGGTCCTCTGATTATTTACTATTCTATCAAGTTTCATAGTTAACTTTCAAAGTTATAGTTTTTGTCTTATTTGGACTCTTTTTTAAACCTTTAGCTGAAGTGTTAAAACTATGCTATGCTGAGGGAAAAAGGAAAAAAAAAACGAAAAACACTCCTACGTTCCACAATTGGAAACATAACTGATTAACATCTTATAAATGTCCTAAAAATCCTCAATAAGCCAGCTGGCTAATTGATTATTTAGCCATCACAAGGTCTTGTAAGACTTGGAGATGTGGTGATGTGAGACCAGCTGATAACAGTCTTTTCAGACTGTTGTCTCCAGGGAATCTTCTGCTCTAGGCATCCTGCTACATATTTGAAACATACTTATTTCTTACTCAATGAACAGAGTTCACTTTTGTGACAGTAAATGACAAAAGTGCATGCAGCACATGACTTACCTCACATTGTTCTCTCTCTCTTGCTCTGACTCACTTGCTCACTGTTTTCTCTCTTTCTCGTTCTCCCTTTCTCTCTCTCTCTCTCTCTCTCACACACACACACTTTCTTTTTTTCTGTCTTTCTGTTTTTCTCTCTCCAGGGATGCGATCCCTTTGCCCAGACTCAACGCAGTAAACTGCAGCACCGGCGAGCTCGCATTAACCAACAGATCAACAAAGAGATGCGCATGAGAGCTGGGGCTGAGAACCTCTTCAGGTGAGGTTTTGGGGATGGAGCTTGGGTTGGCTGGGTCTCCTATCATAGAATATAGGAATAATAGTCAAGGGGGCCTCTTATCCTAACTGTGTTTTAATTGGCTGTCTGGTTGCTTTACATCATAAAGCACTGATGGATTTCCTGTTTGACCCATCATTTGACCCAGCTGGAGTTGTTGTAGTCTGGTCATAGATTGGTCTTAACTTCACTTTAATTGCCTAGAAATTAAGACTTGATTTTTGCTGTATAGGCGTGCATTCATCAACCATTTCAAATATTATCTAGGAAGTCAGACCCCTCGCTCATATCACTCATTCTGATGTGAAAGACAAAACTTTCTCCGAGATCAGCTCTTCTGGGAGGCATAATGATAAATGCCTTCAGCTCTCCTTTGCTGTAGTTGCTCTTGTCATGTCAACTTGTTGTCTGAGTCAGCTCTGTCACACATGTGGCAGAGTCCTGCACTGTGGCTCTATGGTCCCAGAGGCTCTCGGGCCAACCCCCCAGCCCTGTGGTGGGAAAAGGTCAGGGATCACTCCCCTCCAAACACACACACACACACACACCAGCACCACCTAGTTTTATGGCCCTGTTTGTGTTCCACTGTGTGTGTGCAGGGAGGTCTATGGTGTCTGTCTGCTTGTGTGCCTTCTCTAATCATGGTTTGTCTATCTGTAGCTGTGCACACACCTGTTTTGCCCATCAATGTTTTCCATACTCATTGTGTAGCAGTTAGTGAAGACCCTGACAGTGGCATGAATTTGCAGTGTTTCCACTATCAAAGCTCTCTGCAGAATACACAGAGCTGCGTTGGCCTAAATCAGCCAGCTGTCATTCGCACAGCTCAACATAGCAAGAGTTTATGGGTGAAAAAAGAAAAAAAGCAGAGAAATAATAAAAAAAAGGATTGGTGGCAAAACATCAAAGAGTTCGCTCTGAAAACATTAGCGTCATCTTTATCCCCCCCGGTCTCCCAGCTTCTCTCTGTTTCTCTGTTTCACTTTCTGTCCCTCCCTCTCTCTTTCTCTCTCTCTCTCTCTCTCAGCTGGCCCTACTGATCATTATTCACTCAAAAGAAGGTTAGTATAACACTAAAGGTGTACTACGCATAATATGCGCATACATTTTCTCTGTTCTTTTATCTCTCTCTGAATCTCATCAAGATCCACCTTGGACCACTAAATTAAGACTAGGAGCCACTTTCTGCCTCCTCAGTGTTGTGTGTGTCAGAATCTAATAAGATCAACACAGAAAACAAGAGCGCCTTTAATTAAAAGACAACTGACAGCTCCCCCGCCTCCACCCCATCGCACTTGTTTGGCTCCAGCTAATTAAGTTTTGAGAAGAGCTCATTCAGAGAGAAAAATGTACATAACTTATTGGGCTTGTTATTGAATTAGCAGGAGTTTTTATTGAGTCTTTTCATTATTAGTAGTATTAGTATTGTTTTTCTTGATTCAGAGTTATCTTAAAGAGTGATGACTTGCAGTAGGGGAAATAAAACAACTACTCCTCCCCTTTCTATTGGGACGGCGGGTCAGGGAGACAAAGAGGACCCCCACACAGCCTGCCTCTAATCAACAGGCTTTGTGTCTGCCTCCCCTCCTGTTCCCATGCAGAGATTCCCACCGGAGCCCCGGGAAGCTCATCCCCCACTTATTTGTCTGGCAGTGTCAGACTTTTTTTTTCCCTATCTGGTCAGCTGGAATAGTATCAACACACACATACACCAACACGTTTGTACAGAGACACACACAAACATCTCTCTCATCCCCCTTTCTCTCCCACAGACACACACACAAACACTGCACTCTTAAATTGCTGTGGAAGTAGGTCGTCGTATGAGTGGTAGTGGTGGTGATGGCGGGGAGCGGGGGGCTTAAGACGCTAATTAGAGATGAAGGCGGGGCTGTAACTCATCAGAGCTTTGGATTGGCTGATGAAGACGTCATATTATGTGCCGGCATGTGCTGCAGGGTGTGTTATCTGTGGGAATTCAGCAAAGAGAGACACTAACTGGCTGTAATCCTGGACTCGGGGTTAACACCAATCAGCTCAGCTCAAAAGTACTACAAGTTAGAAGGGTCAGTTTCTGCCTCTTGGAGAGCTTTGTCTTCTCTCTCAAGCAGTCCGTACACAGACATAGTTATAATTTTGCAGCTTTTTTTCCTCAATTGCTGCAGTGTGTTGAATGTGCGTGCAAGTGGGTGTGTGTGAAGGGGATATTTGGCAGCCCATTTAAAGCTGACTAATCAGATTGTCCTTGGCTTGACCCTAGAAGTGTTTGTGTGTGTGTGTGTGTGTGTATTTCATGTGTATGTGAAAGAGGGAGAGAGGGAGGGGGTGAGAGATGAAGAGAGAGGTGAGGGTGAGGTGGTCTATCAGGACAGACTAGGGAGCTCAAAGGTGAGGTTCAGCAGCGTGTCTGACTCTTGACTTTGTTTGCATGTGTGTTGAGGATTCATATTAATTTTTTTTTTAATTTCCACAGGTTGACTTAATTGTATACAAGTGTATATTACTGTTTTAGCTCTCACATATAATATCAGACAATTTGGAAATGCTTAGAGATTTAATTTATTCATTTTAAATCGGTAACCTTAATGAAATTGTTTTAGGTGCTTAACCTTTGCCAAAGTTTAATTTGCCTAAATCTAATCTTAAATGTAACTCAGCCAAAGTTGTTTTCGCTGCCTGAACCGAACCAAAAGCTAACGTTTACTCATGATGACCAGGAGAAAATGCTGTGTCCAATTGATGCTGTTCTCATAATCCTTTTGTTTATTTTCCTACTGAGGAATTGGTGCTCTCCACAGATTAAAAAAAAAAAAGTGATCGCTTTGTACTACATTCACTTTTATCCTTACTGTGTTTCGCCTTTGAGTCACAACTGAAACTCTAGAAGCATTTAAATCTTTCTAAGGATGTAGGGATGTTTGGTTTCCATGCTGTGTGTTTGTGTGCTATTGTGAAGACAGCGTCCCCCCCTCTCACCCCCGTAACAATTGAAACTGCTGATGAGTATTGCTACTGAGCCATCATTACATCATTGTGTGTGTGCATCTGTGTGTGTGTGCATCTGTGTGTGTGTGTGTCTGTTCTCTGAGAGGCTCCCAATTGGCTTTAATCCTCCACTGACAAAGGATGAGGCTCTGTCATCCATCCAATGCCTAACTTAGGATCTATTCATCTCTAATTTTGGGAGTACCCTGGTCCAATTACATGCTATGTGGGAGGTGTTGTCTGTGTATGGAGCTCACATGTGCCAGTGTGCTGCTTTTGTTTGGCCCTTGGACTTCTCATATTAACAAGCCAATAAAAATGTATGCTTGCATAATTATAGGGGTTTCCCAGGCCACTTCTCCAGCGAAGTGTATAGCACCGGTTACCATGGCAATCCAGTGATGTCTCAGAGTTCCGGGAACATTGTGTGTCAACATCAGACCCCCCACAGCAATTTGAGCTGCATTACTCACTGCAAAGACCCTCCCCTGTGTTTTGAAAAGGAGCGGAGAGCAAGTGATAGAGGATGATGGAGGAGAGGGTGGAGAGCTGCATGAATAGATGACAGGGAGAGGTTTTGAAGTGGTAGGCCTTAAACAAGGGGTCAGTTGAAGTGTGGCTCTTTATCTAACAACTTTGGAATACATTCATAATGGCAGCAAAACATTCATGTTTACAAATTCAACCCTCAAGTCAACATTCAAGGTGCATTGTGTCATGTGTGATAGAAATCAATCTGTGTTGATAATCACATATAATGTCCACTGATAAGTACTGTTCTTTACAGTAATTTCCTACAGCATTAGCTAGTTTATTTTTGAGAGCATGGCTGAATGAAAGGCTCAGTGTTTGCTGTTGAAATGTTAGAGTTGAGTTTTTTTTTAATCCATTGTCAAATTCATATCTCAGTGTTCTCTAATAATTCTTAGAGGTTGTACACTGTGTAATGCATGAGAATAAAGAAAGGCTTTTCGAGGATGTTATCAGTTTTTAGAAAAAATTGCACGTCGTGCTTCATGTAATGTTTTCCACCATGTTTATCATTAAGATTTCCTATGCGACCTTAGGGAGATTCAGAAGTAGATATTTTATGTATTTATTCATTATTAGCTGTTACACATGTCTTTGAAGTTTGTGTATTTCTGTTGTTATCTCTTCAATACGAGGACTGACAGTGTGGCAGCTATGTATTATGTGAACCCACTGAAGTGTGTATCAGAGCTCAGTTCATGACCTTGTGTGACCCTAAGAAAAAAAAAAGATGTTGAAGTCACGCATAGCCACCATGTTGATGACAGAGCTGTTTCATGGTCAGTGGCAAGAGCTTGTGCCTTTTGAAATTGCTAATCTGTGGTGAAGCCAAGCTAACACTTACCAAGGTAACTAACTTTGTCTAACTTTGGACATGAAGCCTCAGTTCAGCAGCAGGAGCTTGTTGAGTCATGTCAGTCGAAGTTCCCACCCCTGAGCACAGGTTGTGTCATCACACTTCATATCACATTTTCAGGAACAATGGGTAAACTGTTTTGAACGAGATTATTGAACTGGTTTACTTTTGTGTTGGTTTTTGCTTTTTGTTGCATTTTTTATTTTCTTGTTCTTTCTTTCTTTTTTTTATGTATCCCATCCATATCCTGTATTATGCTTTGAATCAAGTGGGTTTTTTTTTTTTACTTTTACATAATATTTGACTCTAAGAATGACTATTATGTCAGATTGAATAATGGATTTAATCATATGGGTGCTCTTTTGTTTTTCAGGGCCACAACCAACAACAAGGTGAAGGAGACCGTGGCTCTGGAGCTCAGCTTTGTGAACTCCAATCTGCAGCTACTTAAAGAAGAACTTGAGGAGCTCAACAGCAACATGGAGGTCTACCAGACTGACAGGTAGGCAGCCCTCTCTCACACACACACACACACACACACACACACACACACACACACACACGCCTCATCTTA
>OMKZ01027558.1:0-19527 GCA_900302535.1 Neoniphon sammara
CACACACACACACACACACACACACACACACACACACACGCACACACACAGGTGAACTGAGGCTGATCTAATTTCAGCACAGTGAGGTGAAACCATGGTAAAATTAGCATACTGAGGACTAATGAAGCCTGATG
The DNA here is from genome assembly GCA_900302535.1 of Neoniphon sammara. Taxonomy (NCBI): domain Eukaryota; kingdom Metazoa; phylum Chordata; class Actinopteri; order Holocentriformes; family Holocentridae; genus Neoniphon; species Neoniphon sammara. The sequence continues at coordinate 135 of OMKZ01027558.1, forward strand.
CAATTCACTTAATTTACTGAATCTCAAGCTATTCTGCATCCTAATATCATTTGTCACCCAAACTGTGAAACCTTTCATATATCAAGCTAGTTTTTGGGGACAAATGCAGTGTTGATGACTGAGAGAATATTTTTGAGAACTATTACAGAAATGTGAAAACTTACTTACTGTTATAATTAGATATATAAGATATCAAATCCATGCTCCAAGTCTTAGTTGCATATCATCAAGTTCTACGAACTGATCAAGCTGAATGGATGAAGATCTCACCTGTGTTTCTTTTTGATATCGGTGAAGATCTGGATGTGCTCAGCACCAATCAGTTTGCGGTATCTCAGCAAGTCTCCAGCACACGCATTCAAAAGACCTTCATCAGCCACATGGGAAAACACAAAGCCCTCAGCCCTGATGAAATCCAGACCTGGAACAATACAACACAATACAGAGGTGCTACAGAACTAACCTTCAAACTCCTAATTAGGTCGTTGAAGTGACTCTGGTCGGTAGCCTCCATGCTGCTCAGTTATGTCTAACACTTCTACGAGATACTCATATTGTTGAAGACCTCTTACAGGTCATCAGCAACTGTGATCCAAGAGTCTGTAGGATTTCAGTCCAAATCAAATACTACAGATGCTGATTGCACTGATTACTTTCTTCTCAGTAGTTGAAGCTGTAGTCTACTGAGTAGTGATTTCAGCTGCTGTAGTGTTTAGCTGGAATAAAAAAAAAATAACGTAGCTGATGAAATTCTGACTGCAAAAGCCGCTGTGCCTGGTTCACTAAAAAAGAGGATTATATCATACAACGCTAGACAGGACTGTAACATTTACAAACACAAACATAATACCGGATAGCAAGCCTGTGTACAATATTATAGAGATTTGACTTAAGCAAAGCCTTTAACTGAACCTGAGGCCAGAGCTACAGCCAGTGCAGGCTGGTTAGCGGCAGACAGTATTTGGACTCCGAGAGGCAGGGATGGACAGAGGCGCCTCACAGCAGCACACACTGCGGTCATACAGGCACACACCTCAGGGCCCACACAGAAAGAATAAGGGATATCATGCATGTTCTCAATGATGAGCCCATCCTAAAAGAGGGGCAGACGAGCAGTGGTTAGTGGCTTTGGCTGTTAAAATGGCTCAGGGATGCAGAGTTGCCTTGCATGCTTCTTTGTGTAGATACTTACAATCCCTGCATTGTGGTAAATCTCAGCCTCTCTGCATGCTTCTTCAGCGATCTGGGAGATTTTCATGCAACCTAAAGGTGTGCCTGGGAAAACACAACAACTTGGTTACTCAAACGCGGAGATAAGCATCCTATCAAAACTAATGGCATCTGAATTCCATGATAAACAGTACAAAGGCAAGGCTCACTACAGTGTTACCCTACCTGGTAAGGCTTGAACATGGATCATTCCAATAACTACAGATTTAAGTCGCCCGAAAAGATCCAAAAATTTCATGTTCCTGTTTTCCAAAGCAGGCGTTTAGCAGAAAACAACAATCTTTAAAGTGTTTTGCCTTGTGGCTCGCCTCTAGTTAGCGTAGGGATCACGTGACTGGCCAAAGGTCAAGTTTGCTCGACCAAACAGCTTTAAAAAATCACCCTCAAAATTCTCAAAACCTACATAAAGCAGGTCATGAAGAGATTAGTTATATTAACCTGTCACCGGAACTGAAAATACTTTAAGGAGTGCAACACATTTTATTAGAAATTTGGTTTCGTGGATTCTATGGGGAGGATAGGAGCAGATATGGCAACCCGCAGAGGACCGAGCTAGAAAAGGCGCCCCGGTAGAAGCACCCGCCGGCTAACATAGTTAATTTATTAACTAAATAATACTTGCGTCTGTGATGACAGCGAGTGACAACCATCTGTAAAGGTTCCTGTATCGACAGACTCCATTATCTCCGAATAATCTAGTCGTTATAGTTTGATTTTATGCCGATTTGGGAGCGTTACAGCTCTTTGTTTACATCTGACAGACTAGCCACGCGGTGCCCGGCTACTTCCTATATCAAAACCCCGCCCCTACAGATGTCACTTCAACGGTCACGCCCCCTCGTTACCGGTTAATGTTTAAAACTGACTTTTCCCTTCAAAGAGTTGCACATTGCATCGACAGAACAAAACGTATTTATTCTGCCAATGTGAAACGGGAAGAAATTGTGACGAATGGGGTTTAAACGAAGCTGTAAAGAGGTGTTGCAGTTGGGAGTTTAGCGCCAAGTTAAATCGCCTCCTCCCTGACGTTGATGCCTCAAGTCATCTGTTCCCTAAGAAGGCGCCAGCTCAGAGGAACCAGCAGCCTGTTGGACACACTCACCGCCTTCGTGCCAGAACAATTAGCCGGCAGATAACTTATACACTACTCATATTTATTTTTTAGCGGTGGATACGAGTGAACTTCAAGGGCGGATAGTCTTGAGGTGAGTGGATGGAAAAATAGCAAGCCAACACTTACTTTACGTTACTTTCATTAGCAACTCTCCCAGCAAAGCAAACCTGCTAATGCTAACTAATGGTGAGCAACAATAACCTACACTAAGGATAATGAATTAAAAGTTTGTATGTCTGCTCAGATTTATATTTTGGCCATGTGAGCTGGATGATTAATGTGGCTTTGCTGTGGAGAATGTGACTGAAGAAAATTAGGCGCCCCAGCTGTGCCGGGTTCGGCCATTATCCGGCCGGCCAGCTGTCCAAAGTTTATGGGGAAAAATAACCATGTTCTCAACGACAATATGTCGAACTAAAAGACGGAGCAGATAGTCTAGAGTCTGATGTTGATCTCTGAGAAGTTTCACGACTGTTCCTGTGATATTTCGTACTTTTTATCGACTTTTAACATCGCGTCCCATCTCCATTTCCCCGCGCCTGGCTGAGCCTGGCTTTGTCAGAAGGAGGGAGTTGAGAGTGGGGGTTGGGAGTGTGTGAATGTGTTGTTAAATCTCAGAAAGAAAACTTACACACCAAACATTTCTGATTTTACAGGTTTGCTCCGAGTTTGAGAGATACGCGTTTGAGTATAATGCTAGGAAAAAGGTGAGTTTCCGCTTTATTTTCATGGCTCTATCAAGCGTGTCAATCAAGTGTGTGACGACGAAGAGAAAAGTAGAGTTGATGCAGCTAGCCATCCGGCTAGCTAGCTTACTGCTACAGGACAAAGTTTTGGCTAAATTTACGTGTCTAACCCGCCTTGTTAAGATTAAATGATGACTATTTATTGGGTGAAGTTTACAGAAACAGTGTTCTGATACTTTGATGTTTCAGGCAAGAGACAAAATCAAAGTCTGTTGCTCCTGAGGCGCCCAAGGAAAATGCAGCACGACCAAGAAAGAGGAAGGCAGATGTTGCCATTGTAAGTAGTCTACAATGGTGCCAGGCTGGCTACTTGGTTGCTAATGTTTATGACTGGCCTAAACCCTAATCTCAGTCACCTCAGTTATCAATATAGACCTTACTGAACGACCAAAAATACAGAACTGATGCCACTTTGATATAGGAATGCCTGCAAGTTAAAAGCAGTGTCCTGAGCCCTCTGTGAACTTTTATTTTCACCACCGTTCCAGCTGGGAATACATTAGATATTGTAACACAGTTATATCTATTACAACCTTGCTTAAATTGCAAAAGGCCTGCGAAGACACGTCCCACTTTCCCCTTATCACAACAATCTCACAACTGCCACAGAGCAAACAAGGGTTAAACCTAATGTAGCTGGGCCAAAATAACCTCATCTCCTTTTTCATTCCTCAGTATCTGCAAGATCCTGATGAGGAGGTGGCAGAGATGACGAAGAAGAAGCAGCGTGACTCTGAGGTATTTATCTCTCGCACAGCATTCCCCTTCACTCACATCTCAGATCTGTCAGTGCTTCTGTCTGTCAGTGTTTGTCATAAGGCACAGTTACTGACCCTTATCACTCTTGTCTGTAGTGGATCAAATGCAACATAGCTATGATATAATCTCAGCTGATTATTCCTCACCTACACTGTGGCTGACAGTCTACTCAAAATGGTGCCCTTGACTGAATGGCTGGGCTAAAGAATGTCAGAGCCTATAGGCCCCCTTTTTTAGCATGTCCTCTCGTGTGTTTCCTTTATTCTCACCCCACCCTCTCATTTTGCTTGTTTTTTATCCCTCTCTGTCTCTCTCCTGTGCAGCTGGGCTGGAGTCCTGACGCTGGTTACACAAGTCCACACAGGTGGATCCCAACGCCTGATCAGGAAGAGGACCAACCGGTTGCCTTGATCAGCACAGGCTTCCCCCACTATGCTTTCAACAACATATTTGTCACCCCCGTGCGCTCCTCCCCACTCCCTGCACTGTGGTGAGTGCTGCTGATGTGTGGTCACTTGTCTCAAATTAGGCTCAATATCCTAAACCACTCCCATAGTGTCTTTCTGTTTCTTCTAAGCACATAGTTTTCAGGAGCAGACCTCAACTTTTCTTGAGTATATTTCTTTTTGCTCTGTTCACAATTTTTTTCCCCCCATAATTAGCTGAGAACAAAACTGTTATCAGCTGGAACAGTTTTGATATTTTGTTTACTGAATAATGCCATAAACAACAGGATCCCAAAACCCAGCCTATAAATCAAGTTTTGTTGGGTGATGGGTGACAAGTCATGCTTCAGAAGTGGGTTAATTTATGATTGCACAGATTCGATATAAAACTCTTCCATGTACATGTCTCTGCTTGATAAATAGTGGGACATTTTGTGCTTTTTGTGTCTAAAATGCATGAAAATTATATTTTGAGTGTTATTGATACAGCTACTGGAACAAAGTACAGCAGTGAATGTGATTTCCTGTCATCTGACTTCTATTTTTTTAGAAATTGAAAAATCTTTTTGAATGTTGAGTCAAAGCGACAGCCTTGGTTTTCACCAGTGTATCCATCTTTGTCTTCCCTGTAGCTGGGCAAGTAAGGATGTGGTGTGGAACAACATGTTGGAGAAGGATAAGAGTTACACCAGAGACGTCCACGTGATGGAGAAGCATCCCCATCTCCAGCCAAAGATGAGGGCCATTCTCCTGGACTGGCTCATGGAGGTCTGTGATGTCCCACTGGTCCCTGGACCACAGTTTAGCTGCAGCACTTCAGACAAAACCTAGATGTTGTTTCACTAAGGTTTATTTCAGCTGTTCCAGTGAACTTGTGCATTTAAGCCTGTGTTTGTCTCATTTGCATATGGTTAACACCAAAAGTTCTCTGTTTACTTTTGAGGCACACTCAGAAGCTGGTTACTGATAAAATGCTAATGCATACTGAGTAACCTTAAGGGCCGGGCCCTCCATGTGCCATGGAGGGCCAAGAGCCTGCAGGTTTTTAATCCAACCAGAATCGACAGCAGGTGATTTAACTGATTAGCTCACTTTCAACCACAGAGGAGGAACTAATCAGTGAAATCACATGCTTTAGTTTTTGGTTGGAATGAAAACTGATAAAAACAACCTGTGAAAGTGTATAGTGAGCTTCAATGGCTGTTTAAATGGCCAGTGTCTCACAATGGACCACAATTTGCCTAAAAGCGTAATCACATTCAATTAAGGGCCTATCTGCTTTAGCCTTATGATGTTGACTTCTCAGAGTAATAGCTACATAACTTCACACTCTGCCTTTCATATAGCACAAATTAGCTTAGCTTGTTGGGGAAAAATGACAGTCAGCTGAGGAGCATCAGTCCAGTCAGGCTGCTATGAGAACCTAGTCCACTTATTGGCAAATTTTTATGAATTCATTTCAGCTCACTGCTGCAGCAACTCATAGTTTTCCTCTTAGCCTACAAGGCCTTAGCTGAGAGGTTCACTCTCTAAGCAGCAGAATGTGCCATCACCATTTTATCAGGTGTATAAACATGAGAGGCGAAGGCCTGCTTTCTTTATGTCACAGGACCTTCTGTGTGTCAGCTGTAGCACATAAAGCAGCAGACATTATATAGCATACTTGTGCTCCATACAGAATCCTGATGTGAGAGCCGTCTATCTCCGGTGTGAATAACTGCCTAATACAGTTTTATGTCCATAGTCCACTCACATAAATCTACTAGCCAAGTACATGCTGTCCTTGTGGTTTCAAAGTCATGTGAGCTGTCCTGCTAGTTGGATGGCTGCTTCGGCTGCTGCATTGTGACCTTCTGCGTGTGTTTGCATGCATCAGGTGAGTGAGGTGTACAAGCTGCACAGGGAGACGTACCACCTGGCCCAGGACTACTTTGATCGCTTCATGGCCACACAGAGCAACATCTTCAAATCAACACTGCAGCTCATAGGCATCACCTGCCTCTTCATCGCTGCTAAAGTGGAGGTAGGAACAATTTATGCCCATAGTATGTTGAATAAAAGCATTTGTCTTAAATATGTTGTATATTGACTTTGATGAATGCTTTTGTCTCTTTATGGGTTTAGATCCTGTTTGTGATTTTAGTTTCATGTCCCTAACCTTGTCCTTAATTTTCCCTGAATGTTGTTAAGGAGTAATGCCATCCAATGACTGTGTGTTTTTGGGTGCTAAAATCTTATTTATTGTCACTTTAATTCACATAGGAAACATATGGGATAGTATCAACCTTCTGAAAAATATTTTCTTATCAAACATTTTAGATTTATGCAGGCGATTGATGGAATGACCACACTTTTTTAGTCTTTTTATTAGCAACAGTTTGCTTTACGCTCATTATAAATACATATTATGGATCACTTTTTTGAGCCAATTCACATGAGCATTTTAGATTTCACTGCTGCCCTGAGTGGCAGCTTGGTAATTATTTTGGAATGAGAAAAGGGCATCCACCCTTTTTTGTTTCCCCACCTGCTAGTTGCTGGGATTCAAACTATTTAATTTTCAGCCACCAGTCTGCTTTTCTACCTTATTTGAAGACGAGACCAGAGCTCAGCCAACTGGTCATTTGATCTAATGCTGGTCTGCCTTGTCACCGGTTCTCCCCTCTCCCAGGAGATGTATCCTCCCAAGGTCCACCAGTTTGCGTACGTTACAGACGAAGCTTGCACTGAGGACGAGATTCTCAGTATGGAAATCATCATAATGAAGGTAAAAGAGACAAATTACTTGTTCCACCATGAAGAGTCACATAATTCAGATGGATCAGACTTCATGTCATCATGGATTGGTGTCTTCTCTGTTCACTTGTCTGTCACATACATATTCTAGTCCACTGATCAGAATTTTGGCAAAACTTGGGTAGCAGGCATCTCATACAATATTGTAAAATTTATTAAAATACTACAATTAGAGGTCAGCACAAGTTTTTTTTTTGTAGTGTCTTTTTTCTCTCTTCTTTATTTCTAATTGGCCCTGTGGGGGACAGGATGTTTATTGTTGCCTTATTTTTGATGTAAACTTTTGGAAATGCATATGCCATACCTACTAAAACTATCAACCACCCTGTCTGACATGGATTATGGCTGATATTTGTATTTGTACAGCATGTTTTTGCATTATTTTGCAAATAAACAAGTGCGTCATAGGAGTCTGTATTTTTTGATCCAGTAACTTCGGAGTTGTAGGGGTGAAAACATTCCTCATTTTCATCAACGTGTCAATTTTAAAATCTGATACGACTGCATTGGCATGAGTATTTAATGTGGCAAACTAATATTTCTTGTCTTCCATCAACCAAGACGTACTGTGATGTGTATGTTATCAGAGTTAAAACAAGAGGTTCACACTAACCAGCAGTCTGTTACTGCTGGTCTTACAGGAATTGGTGTGTGTTTTGCTCTAACCATGTGGCCTCTGTCTGTTCTTCCCTCTCTGCTGTGACTCAGGAGCTGAACTGGAGTCTGAGCCCCCAGACTCCGATCTCCTGGCTCAACATTTACATGCAGGTGGCCTATCTGAAAGAGACGGACGAGCTGCTCATCCCCAGATACCCGCAGGCTACGTTCACACAGATCGCTGAGGTACACCCCATTTTCTTTTCTTTTCTTCTTGTCTTTCAAATTAAAAAATAAAAGCGATACATCTGTCCACCCCTCTCACTGATGCTGGACAGTTATGAAACGAATGTCAAAAGTAGGTCCACTTGCTCAGCTAAAATTCAAATTGTGACATGTTTCAGCTGTGTTGGGTCTTTGTTGAAAGTGACAAGACCTTGAAATGTTAATCGTTTTTTTTTAAATGGTAGTGCAATAAAGTTGTGTGAATCTACATAGAGTTCTTTTTTGTAATTTTCTCCCCTGGGAGTTGTCAGAAGTCTGACAGTTACAGATGGGATTCCCTCTGGCATAATGTATTTACATGTACACCTGTGAACATGTGTACCTGTGAACATGCATGTACATGTTCACAGGTACATCCATGTACACACAAGGGAATTCCTCCTCCACCACAAACACATTTTCTTCAGTTGCCAAAGCAGTTATTTAGTAAAGAGAGACCTTCATTATTTCCCTAGACCGGTGTCTCTTTCCTTTTTCCCATTGAATAAGACTTTGTTCAGTTTTTTCTCTCCAACATTGCTCACAGATCAGCAGACAAAGCCATTTTTCACCAGTGACGTTTGACAGTTTCAAAAGTATCAAGCTCTCTAAAGAAAGAGCTGTTAAAATGGGCTTGGGCTCACATTACGTCATTCTCAGAACTTTGTGTTTGTCATTGCTTTTGGCCCTGAGTCACCAGTCTTCATGGACAGAAGTGCAGTCACTAACATGCACTACAGCCCAACGCAGTGTCACTAAGTTCACTTTGAAATTGATTTAGCCAGATAACAGGAAGCAGGTTTGATTCAATACCATCTAAAACTGATAAACTTAAAAACTTATTTGAGCCTAAATCACAAAGTAATGCTGCAATAAAGGAAAGTCAGCCATCACCACTTTTTTCCCCTAAGAACTAATTCCACAGGATTACTTCCAGGTTTGTTCTGACATAATTTCGCTTGTGTTCTCATGTGGTTTCTCCAGTTGTTGGACCTGTGTATGCTCGATGTGCGTAGCCTTGAGTTCTCCAATGGCATCCTTGCTGCTTCGGCCCTGTTCCACTTCTCCTCCTTGGAGCTGGTGGAGACTGTCTCAGGTAAAACACCAGCTACGTCATCTGGAAAGGAATGATGCTTTTCTGCTTTGAAAACATGGATTTGTTTGATTGATTGATTTCAAATGTGGGCACTGTTTTGTTTGTGCTTCCATGATGTTTCCTGTTACTTTGCATTACTCTGGTCCTTCAGCCCTGCCTGACACTCTTTGTCTTTGTTCATCTCTCTCCATGCAGCTCTGAAGAGGGTGGAGGTCGAGGAGTGTGTGAGGTGGATGGTGCCCTTTGCCATGGCGCTGCGGGAGGTTGGCGGGTCGGCTTTGAAAACATTCCCGGGAATCCCTGCTGACGACATGCACAACATCCAGACACACGTCGCCTACCTGACATGGCTGGTAAGGGACTCCTAACACTCCAGGCTTTCTGTAAAGAAAGTACAGAAAAACATTCAAATAATATCACAAGGCATGCAAAAGTTAAGAAATCCACCACCAGAAAAAATCCCTGAAAACTACAGTGTAATATTTTCGAAGCTGTTAACGATTCTATAGCAAATCTACAGTATCAGACAACTTGGAAATAATGCAGTTTTAAATTTGATAACATGCAGGAACCCTGAACCTACAATGTTCACACCCAAAACAAAGCTTTCCACTGCCATTGCAGCTGAGGATGAGTGAACAGCATGCACATTCTTTTCATGAACATAGACTAGAATATTGTAGAATATTGTATCATAATGAATGAATTTTTTCCAACTGAAGACTCCAGATTAGCTGCTTATATGAACAATACAGTGATGTGGAAAGAGGAGCTCAGATATTATATCATCCACAGTTCAGTTCAGTTATGCACCTGTCATTTTAACCTTTTCCAGAAATGCATTGTTATCACCTTGTCTAAGCAGCTAAAATGCACAGAAAAAAATTGCATTTCAGTCGAATAAAGTTGGTTGAAACATTTACATCATTAGTTGCTAATACACTCCTGTAGAACAGATAATCAAAGGTTTATTCCACCTCTTTCAAAATTAATTGCAAACTAACTCTTTAGCTTGTGGTTACATGAGGCATTTTGATTCTGATTGTGCTATAATGCAGATTGGTAATGAAATCGTAAGCTCCATTGATACTATTGCAAAATAAACAGTTGCAAAAGAATGGACTTGTCTTACCTTTAAGGGACAGTTATCTCACTTTAATGAAAAGTTCAGAGTCCAGATCTTATTTAGTGCTTGAAGTTAGTAAAACAACATTTTATAATTTCTTTCCTCTTCCTGTCCATTGTTTCATTGCTTCCCTCTGATGTTGCCAGTGTGTTTTTTGTTTATATATTGTTTCTTATGCTGTGTGTTTGTTTGTGCAGGACAAGGCCTACTCTTACCAGGAAACAGAATTGGAGCGACATGGCAACTGCCCTGTCCCCACGGGCGTCCTGACCCCTCCTCTCAGCAGCGAAAAACTGGAAGAGATGCTCCGAATGGACGCCGCTGCACCTAAAATCAGACCGAGGATCAGCACTCCATCCCCCCAGCCGCACGTTCAGGAGTAAAGAAGCGAAAACTCTGAAACTTGCACGAGATGAGCGAAATCCTGAATCTCTGCTCTCTGGTTGGATGTTTGGTGTGTTGGATATATTGACAGTGATGCCTCTCTGTGCAGAACCTATACACATCTGCACTGTGGTTGTTATTCGGAAAAGACTGATGGAAGCAGCATGGTGGACCAAGTTCTTATTTTAAGACCATGCTGACTACACTGATCCAAATGTTTGAAATCTCTGGGTAGGAAATGCGTGAATGTGCACCGACTGGCAAAATGGGGGAAATGCTAACGAGCAGTAAGCAATTGCCCTGCCCCCCCATAACAAGACCCCCAAGAGTTTTCCTTTTGTTTAAGCCTCCAGTTTGGAAGAGGAGGGTTGTTTGGGATGGGAGCGCCCAATAAGAGAGTTTTGTTTTGTTTTATGGCATTGCTCCCACATGCTTGCATTAATTAGCAACCATGCATACATATTGTGGTTGTAGAATAATTTTATTTTCTATGCAGAGGCTAAACTGATTGAATGGACTTTTTAGAGTCTCTGCGTGAATTTTTTTATTTTTATTTTTGGCTTGTGTGTGTGTAGATTTTTTTTTTCTTAAATTCAGATTTATGTCTTAAATCACCAGCGGACCCACTTGCCCAAAAACTATTCCTAGGGTCGTCTTTGGCTCTATGTGCTGCTATAAAAAGTGGGCTTTGCATGATGGAGGGGGAAACAGGTGTGTGTGTGTGTGTGTGTGCTTGTGTGTGTATGTGTGTGTTTGGTTGCATGTGCCTCTTTTTTTGCCATTTGGGTGGACAAAATGTGGCCATGTTTTTGCTTAGGGACCAGTAGCTCGGCTACCTAAACAAGTGAACCAGCCAGGCTTCAGAAGCTAAAATTTTGATTGTATTTAACTGTTTTGTTTTTACCCCTCCCAATAGTTTTACCCTACCACCAAAATGTAAGATTTATATTTTACTTTTTTTTTTAAATGAAATGCTGCTACATATATTTTCCAATAAAGACAGTGTCTTGAAACTCTTTAAAACTGGTTTGTTTTTGTACTATATATTAGAACTTTTCAATGACAAAACCATCTTCTTCACTGAACTTGTAAGGCATTAATTGGTGCAGGAAAAATTAAGATAGGAACATCTTATAATCTTATGATATTAAACATCTCATGGCATTATTTGATAATCTTGATAAAGCAAGTAGTTACAAAGCCATTCACGTGTGATGGAAAAGCAGAAGACAAAAACAATTGAAGTTAATGAAATAAGGCAGTGGTGATTTACAGTAAATTAAAGAGATGGATATAAGAGTCTGATTATAAAAGGTTTTGCCATAAATTTTAAGAGCAGGCATTGTGGTATGTAAGAAAAGTTTTTAACTTTTGCTGAGCAGGAATGGACTCGTACAAAATGGAGAAGTGTGACAGATGTCCCACAGTGTCTTATGTGCTGCCTCTCTGGTCTCTGTTAAGAAATGACACAAATGCACATACACACTTTTCTTCCACTAGGTGTCAGTGTGATGCCGTCAGTTTTGGCCCTCAGAGCACTGAATACAGTCAGATAAAGCAAAGGACCAACTTTTAAGTAATGATACTTCTCATTGATGAAATGCAGTTCCATAACTAGGTCAGATTACAACACCTGGCAGTATAATCTGCACTTCATCACCAATTATTCAATAACTGTCACTGACATCTCATTCCACTACATTGCACAGTTTATTATATCAGCAGCTGTCTGCAACTTGTCTACAGTGTACATCAGCCCACTGTGATATGGATATTATGGTAGAATGTTTATTTTTACATTAGATTGGATTATATTAGATGATACTTATTTATATTAGATTACTTTTCAGTTGCATTCCTTGGGTTATAGCTCTGCACATTGTTGAGGAGCAAGCGCCAATATTTTCACTCACCTTTTCCCTTCTGTGCACAGTAAAGTGACCAGTAAGTGTGATTTGATTTGACTTGATTTGATTAGAAAATAAGAGCCTGGTGTGCAATAGATGTTAAACCAGGTTCAACTATCTGATTGAACTGCATGGAAACTACTGTATTTGTTTTTTAGATGGTGACATAAGTTCGATCTTAACACAAAAACAGAAAATAAACTGGAAATCAAATAAAACCATACAGATGAGATCTGCAAAGAAACAGACAATTTCTAGATAACCAGATCACCGAAATCAAAGCATTTCTGAAATCAAACAACTACGTCAGCGATCGTCCAAGTCACCCTTGAATAGCCATAAAGAAACTAGATCAGCAATCAAATCATTTTTGAACATTTATACAGAAACTTGATCACGAATCAAACTCTAAGTATCCATACAGACATGAGAATAGGAGTTACTCTGAAGCTCTGAACAGCGTTATTAAAACCAGATCAGCAATCAGACTCGGGCACTTGGTCTGAGTAGCCACGCAGAAACTAGATCAGCCACCACACTGTGAGGTTCACACATCTTGATTTGTTTGTCTCCAGTGGTTACTTTTCTTCTCAGCGTGTTGACGCTGTCGACGGCGTTGTTTGCGCGCGCGGAGCGGAGTCAGAACCAGGCCAGACCTCCCTCAGGGCCTTGCCACCATCCCATGTAAACAAGTTGCTTCAGTGTACATTAGCAGACGCTTTGATGTCACCGGCTGACTTAGTTTCTCTTCACTTACTTTTCAATATTTCATCGACTTCATTCGCGATGGTGACGTGAGATATATAGGCTAGCTGGGATGATCTGGAGTATAACAAGGGTTGTTGTTTTTCAAATAAATAAATAAATAAATAACGTGTAAGAGCTGTTGTTTATGTTGATCTCAAATCCAACAGCACATACCATAATGCCTCCTAATCCACAGCAGGCACATTGTGTACAATTTCTGGTAGATCAGTTTGATTTGCCGAGTGGCCGGTTGTTGTTTCTTGGCCTACACAGACCCTGAAGAGCCCTTAAACTCTGGGAAACATGTCTGTGTATAAATACTCAGGGACTGTAATGTACATGCTGCTCTTTCTGTCATGCTGCTTAAATGTGTTTCTGCCTCCCTCTTGTGGCTACTCCAATTAAATACAGGACCACTTGATGAACCACAGATCCTCTCACAGGAGCCTCTCTGTCCTCTGTGAAAACAGAAGGAGGAAAATATGGAAAATTACAAGGGATTGATTTATTTCTCTTATTACGGGAATCTGCAAATCTGTGTGTGAAATCTGCAAGTCTGTTTTGCAGTGAGTTTTTTGGCAAAATCCAATGGAATCAGAAGTAGCTCAGCAGGTGTATCGTCCATATTAAGTGAGGTGCAAGATGAAAGAAAACTGAATTTGATTCTTAAAGACTGCTGTGTAAAGTGGGAGACCAAGTGCTGTTGGTTTATTCAGGTTAAGCTAATTTGTTTGCTGACTGTATGGTGAAGGTTAAAAAAAGCAATATGGCTATTTGTTTTTATATGTTAGTAGCACAGCATTTATATAAGTAAATGATACACATTTTTAATAAATTTGTGATATTTATAAACAAATATTGTTCATGTCTTTCTAACTTGTGCTGGAAACATCATAGAGAGGCAGACGCTTCTACAGTGTCAAGATCATCCATCTCTGCTCTCCCCAGTGTGAGCAACAGGAAGTTTTATGCGAATTCCAGCCAATAGCAGAGCTTTAGAGGCATGTTACACCACCACATGTTACTGACATCGAGGCACAGCGACTGATTTTTTAAGCCAAAGTGCCACTTTACTTGTTGACACTCGCTGCAAGTTTGGACATCTTAATTGAAACCACTGGCTGCTGTTTCTTTTTTCAAGCCGCAGCTCCTTTCTTTCCTTCCTTTTTTGCACCATGTTCTGTTAGGAACAGGCGTAATAAGGGCCCTAGGAACATAGAACTGGGGAGCATAGATCATATGTTAAAGTGTTACCATGGTGCCTTCTATTGTATGCTAAAATGTTAGCATAAAGGCTTGTGTCCATGTAGCGTTCTTCTCTGGCAAAAAAGCACTGGCCGGTCGTTTGGATGAAACGCTTTTGTAGTGGGAGAAGAAAAAATGCTGCACATGGGCTTTGTGTCTATGACAAGAATATTGAAATATCAACATATGACCACTCTAACCACCACTGTATCTGTCTAATGTATGATTGGTTACTTGAAAAGGAAAAGGAGCGACAGTGATGACGCTAGCACTCTTCTTGATCAGAGATTTTCAGCTAGAAGCAGTCAGAGCGGAGGCACAAAAAAGTCGGCGCACTCTGACAATAGATGCTGGGTGCAGCACTCTCTCTCTCTCTCTCATTGGAAAAAAATGAATAAAAGACACTGGCACTCAGAAAAAAATGCTATATGAACACAAGCCCTAATGCCTACTGTGCTAAAGTGTTAGCATGAAACACAGGCGCCAGTGATCTACCGGGGACACGAGGATGATTTTGGTGCCTGTGTTCTCATCACTTAATAGATAAGTTGACCAAAGGGGCAATTTCACAAAAACGTCACCCACAACTCTATTAAGATGGCTCTATATAATACAAAATATGTTCTTTTAGCTTGTACAATAGTTCAACAAGACCCTCCGCTAAGCTATTTTTAATATGCAACTTGTAGCGACGAGGGAATGAAATGCGAAGAGGCAAGGAAAGGAGAGAAGACAGGGGAAGGAGAGGGAAAGGGGGGTGAAAATGGAAGTGTTTCACCGTCTAATCATCACAGATTACACATCAAATGAATCTAAATTCACACCAGAGGACGTTTCCTGAAGTAATATCAAAATCTAACTTGTCATCAGCTGGTTTCTGGGTGAAAGGAAGAGGATGTGGAGGGAAAAGGTGAGAGAGAGTGACTTTGGGGATTTGCCCTAAGGTATGTTATTGCTGCATGGGGTTAGCAACAAACACACACCTGCCATTTTACAGATGCTTGTGTTATTGCCGACCGCTAATGGGGCCTACAGCTATGCTGACGGGATAATTGTTTCCCTGAACAACGATTACCAACGGCACGCTTGTGCAAGTGTGCTGAACATATCATTGGTTGTTTAAGTCTATTATTACCTCTGCCTTACTGTGACCTTGATCTGCATTGCTTCTGCAGTGTGTCTGATATATGCACTGACCAGTCCCAGTTTTCAAAAAGGGATTGTGACTGAATCAATTACTGAGGTATATTTTGTTTTCTTTAGTGATGTTTGCTGGTTGGATTGGGAGACAATTGTTTGTCTAGAACATATTTTCTTCGTCTGTTTATTTAGCTCTTTCTATTGTATAAAAGACTAAAAAATGAGCCCGTTTATGCTCAAAACAAATGTCAGTCAGTTTTGAGTATTGCTTGTGTTGGTTGATTTAATTCAACTTGCTTTTTGTTTCCCACAGCCATCACTTACAGTAGCTCTTCTTGTAATAACTGGAATTTGTTTTTCTGCGGATCCATCCCAGTTACACCAACACTGTTTTGAAAAATTTGGGGACATGGGTTCAAATAGATTGAATGTTGTGGACACAAATACTGAGCCAATTACTTTACCACACCACAAACTGTAGTGACAGTGGCATGAATTGGACCCGATTTTCACAGTTAAGTTCAGGCAGCCTAAAAATGGTTAAAGGTCTACTAAGTCGTTTGTAGACAAAAAAAAAACAAAAAAAAAATGAATTATTAAATAGGCTAAATATGTTTAAAATTATGTACACTCACATGAGATGATGAGTCAGATTGCTTTATATGATGAAAAGGAGCTATTTTATTCATGTTTTATTCTACATGTTGCAGTCCGCAACTACATGGAGGCCTCCATGTGTAAAACAACTAACTTAACGTTCGCAGAAGAAGACAAGCTCTGCGATCATTGGCTGGAGCTGCTGCCGTGTATCCTGTTCGGATTCCGGTGTCTAGTTAGTGCTGTTTCCATGTCAGGTGCGCCACATTTCAATCTGGGCCTACAAAATAATGGAAGACCATCATTATGCAGCAGGTCTGAAGCAGTCAGACCTGCTGTAATGTAATATTTACCGGAGCATCTCTGCTATTTTAGTCCTGTCCGAACGGGAGTGCTCCGTCTGTAAAAGCTAACTTTGTAAAGGCTAACTTTTACAGACTGAGTGCTCCCATGTCAGTAAAAAGTCCAGTGTCTTTTACCTGCTGTGAAACGCTGTGTAAAAATAACCCCAGGTGATACTACGACTATGATCATGCTGTTTTTCATCCATGCCGGTGGGTGTCGCAGTAGAGATCAAGAGCAGGGTGCTGCTTAATGCAAAGAAGAGATTTGGGGAAAATGACTTAGTGGACCTTTAAAGTTGTTGTTGGTTTAGGCAAAGTTTTGGTGATGATTAATGATTGAAAATGAAAACTTCACTCACAGGTGAAGTCTTATCGTCAGTTGGGTCATCAGAGTTGAAGGTGAGTGTTTACATCCCTACTTTCCACTGCAGTATTTCTACGTTAGACTCTATCCTTGTGCTCATGTTCTCCTCCATGTTCTCCTCTCACGATGGGGAACAGCATTTCTCTCACTTCTTTCATGCTGAGCAAATTATTTTAACATTGTGCACAATCCATGGAATTTCATGTGACCATGCCGAGTTATGCACACAACACACACACACACACACACACAGAGTGCATCTCCTGCAGCACTGCGTGTCTTGGTGCCTTGCTCAAGGGCACTTCTGCCTTCAGAGTGATGGTGAGCAGTGTAGCTGGAATACCGGTCACCTCACAGGTCGGTCACCCTCAGCACTTCACCTCGTGATTAAAGAGAAGAGTAAAAATCAGATTGTAGAGTAAAAAAGAGATTGTACAGTAGCATGCTTTGTCATGCTCTCTTAAGATTGACCTGCAGTCATTCAACGGCAATTGCACTGAACCACTGCTAGGAAAGATATGCAAAATGATTTCTTATTGGCTCTCAAAACAAATAGTACAGGGTCAGATATTTGGAATTAGTCATTTTATTGTAGGAAGCATTCAGGTAAGAGCCATTTGTGATTTGTTTCTTTGGCCCTGGAAGTGGGATTGGGTCAGAGCTTGAGATCAAACCCAGAGAGAAAACTCCTCAGCCTCACATGGCTAAGAGAAATCCGGCAAAGCGCTCCTTTCTCATGTCACTTAATAAAAGCCTAATAACTGTTCTTTTATTTCTAAACAAACCAGCAAGGACGGACGATTAACCTGCCATTAATTTTGTTGTCCTTGCCGAATCAAAACAAACACTTTATTAAATTCCATTTAAGGATTTGTTATTTCTGCAAAACATATTTGCTTTTGCCTCTCGGTGGGTGTCACGCGCCCAGGCATGGCGGAGTATCTGTATCTTCCCCTTATAATGTAGACTGAAGGGGACATATTTGGAGTAAATCTTAGAGCTGTACAGTACAATAGAGCATGTGTGGATTAGTCCTGTTTAATAATGGGAACACAAAGGCACTCTGTTCTTTTAAGTCTTTATGGGATTTCATAATATGTGTTTGTGTGCGTGCATGTGCGTGCATATGTGTGTATGTATGTGAGTGTGTGTGTGTGTGTGTGTGTGTGTGTGTGTGTGTCAAACACGAGGGGCCGTTTCCTGTCGATTCTACTCCACACATCCCCGGTTCCTTTTCCATTGTAAGTCCTTTAATTAAAGTGATTTTATTCACAGGCACACAGCTGGCACCGGCTACTTTCCATTAGGCATCTGAGTGGACGCCTCGTTCAGTGGGAGGACCCGCACTGGGGCTGCTTCCTATGGAGCGCACAATACTATTTTCATCTCCCAGCTGAGTTTGTTGTGTGTTTTGAATTTATTAATCATTGATTTTAATGTGCCGCCTCTTGACAGTGGCAGCTACCCACGCATTAATTAATTCCTGCTTCCCAGCCTTACAAAATGGCATTTAAAAAACAATGAGAGGTCGGCTGGTGTTTCCTCTGACCTATAAAGGGAAGGCGTCAAAAAGCAAAATGTCAAAATTTGCTTTTATTTGTTCTTCTCTTGGCAGATTTTATTGCCTCCTTTTATTTGATAGAGCAAGATAGAAATGAGGTTATTTTAGGTCTATTGAAACGAAGTGTAAATACAGTTGTGTCACCTTTAATATTCCGCTCGTCTTTTTGGGAGGTTGTGAAATGCAATAATGTCTCTTTTGTCGGGCATGTTTCCCTCAATGCACCTGCTTTGCATACGGCATCTGCCAGGAACACTCTCAAAGGAACTGTGGGTCTTAAGTTGAGGATAAAGGTGCATTGCCATCAACAATAGGTAGTCTGTGTTTATCCTTTGAGGTCTTAAACAACTATGTGTACAAAGATTTGCCTTCCGTGAATTGGTGGAAATAGAAAAGGGGAGATTAGATCTTAAATTAAGCATATGGTGTTGGAATTTGAATGGAGTTGGGATTTGAATGTATTTATGGAAGTATATTCTTTTTTTATTTATTGAGCAGACCTGAATTGTTCATCCATTTAAATGAGTGACTGGTCTGTGTGTTCGAAGAGATAAAAGCTCGCTCTCATAATCCTTATTGACACTCCGGGATGCGTAAAGACAGCTATTGCTAAGTCCCCGCAGTGCCCTGCCCCATGGAAAGGGCCTCATCCCTATTCACACTGGGTTGCTTAATGCTAAAGATTTCCTGACAGATTGCTTTCAACAGATTGATTAGCACATGTTGTTAGAGAGCGAACTTCCCAAAGTGTGTGTGTGTGTGTGTGTGTGTGTGTGTGTGTGTTTATGTGGTTGTTCGTACATGTGTGTGTGTTGCAGCGTGTGCACCCCTGAGTGAGTGGGAGTCATGGAGTGCTTATCGCATGCTTCAAAAAGCATTCCTGCTAAAATTTAAAAAAAAAAAAAAAAAAAAAAGAGGAAGAAAAAAAAC
>OMKZ01027562.1:0-12223 GCA_900302535.1 Neoniphon sammara
AAATAATTTTTATTTTAGAACTGCACTGCAATAGTACCAGCAAAGTATAATGGATAATAAGAGTCTTCTTGCTGAATCATGAACCCTAACCAAAGTTAGGGTGCATCCTTCCTAGTGAAAACTATCCCGTTATTTATTGATGACCAAGATCTTCCGTTCCCACAAGAAGAAGAAGCGGCTTCCTTTCACAACGTCACTTCCGCCTCCTCCTCAACAAACCAAGATGGCGGCCGTCGTAGAGAGAATCGATGGATGTGTTGGGTCTCTGGATTCCGATTCGGTGTCACCGAGACTGTCCACTCCTCCCCCAGACCAGCCGCACCAGAACAACCCGCTTTTAGGACTTCCAATCGTGGCAATTGAGACCATTCTGAATTTTCTGTCTTACGACGAAATCAGTCTGCTGCGCTCGGTAAGGAGAACAAAAACAAACCAGCTGGCTCGGTGACAAAGCTAATGCTAACTAGATGGACGGCTTTCTCTGTGCGGACGTCTCTGCTCTTGTCAAATATTTGAAGAAATTACAGCAGATAGTGTTTTATCATGTGTGTGTGTTTACTGCCTGTTCGGTCATACGGGCTTTTGGTCGCCTCGTCGTGTCAACATAAGGAGCCTGGGCCCATTTGCCCACTGTACAGCTAAGGCAAGCCCACAAATGCGACCTATCAAACTAAACAAAAGATTACTTTTATCGTGCAAAAAGATGAGTAACGTTGTTACGGCAGCCTCCCCAGTTTCTGGAATTATTTGACTTTAAAATGTGTCTGTAACGTCTACACCACCTGTCCCCTGACAGGTTTGATTTGAATTTACAGTTTGGTCATTTTAGAGATTGATCAATCTGCACGCTGGCTGTGTTTTTACGCGGCCCTTAACTTACTGCACTTTACATACTGTGATTAGGCTTGATTTGGTGTGACATTACAATTGTATTATTTGCAAGACAAAACGATTTCCATCCGGGTGGGAGTGTGAGGGGTGGGGGTAAATGTGGCCTGATGGTTAGACATTCGTCCAGATCTTTCAGTTTAAATACCCCAGCGTTGGAAAAATCTGACCCCTGGAGTTAGTTAGCAAGACACTGAATACCTACAACTGCAGGGTTGTGTCTATGTAGCCAGAGGGGGGCAAAAGGAAAAAAAAAATTCTCTTTGGGGATCAAAAAAGGATCCATATCTTCATGTGAAAAGTACCTGCTGTGCACCATTTGCTCCTGTGCTGCCTCTCTAGGTATGCAAGCGCATGGACATGATCTGCCAGCGTATCCTGAACCAGGGCTTTCTGAGGGTGGAGCGCTACCACAGCCTGTGCCAGAGGCAAGTCAAAGCCCAGCTGCCCAGGTCAGTATCATCAGGAGCAGGGATGCTTTGACACACACCGATATTTACTGTGGACACGTTTAAGCCTACAGAGAAGAGCCCCCCCCAGCTTAAAAAAAAATAAACATGGAAATATTTCCCGTTATTGCTGACAGTGCCTGTTTTTCTCGTCTCTCTGGCCCATTACTTCCTTGTTTTGCTTATTACCTAATCACATGTGATGCAGATGTAGCCTGAACTAGACATCAGACATCATGTTAGCCTAGTGATTTGTTCACATAAAAGAAAATACAGTAAAATACAGACCCTACACAGTATTCAGCACATATTAAGTAACAGATTAGAACATTAGGTGATTTGCACAAATGTTAAAAGGTGGCATGAGATCAGGTAAAATGGTTCTACACACAAACTTATATATATATATATAAAAGGGACAATAGTAGAAAATAATAAGCATGGACACACCACTCATCTCTCGTACCTATGTATTAAAAACACCCCAAGATTCAGTGAGGTATGCTATTGCTAATGTACTCCTTGATAGTAGAAACAGTTGATACATTTTGAGGAATAGGGAAAGTACATTTAATTATGTCACCATCGCTTGTTACATTCTGGAGGCTGGTTGTATGCGTGCACATTTTAAAGTCCTGAGCACCGGTGGCCATCCTCCTAATGGCTGGCTACCTCCTAAAGTATTGATTCATTGATGCAGTGCAGTCCAGCCTGGATGCAAATCAGTAAATGTCCAAAAAAAATGTAGTGGAATAGAATGTTTTCAGCTGGAATAGTACCTGGAGTCTCAAATATGTATAGCTAATTAAACTGCTTTGGGAATAAAGGGTCAGGAGGCTGGAGCTGGGAAAAGAATGGGATTTAATCCTGTCGTCATCTGTCCACCATAACAAAGCTCACTTTGTGTATCCACAGTAATATACAGAAGTCAGGGACCACTGTTTCATTTATTATAATTTATTTAAACTAAACGGCCACATAGTGCAAGTTATTTATTTTGCAATGAGAGAAAAAAATGCAGAGAGCATGGATATTTTTCCATGTTTCTTTTAAACAAAGCAAAAGTTCTGTCTTCGAGGTTGGTAGCATTTTGTACTTCTTTGGTGCATTCCCTTTTTTTTCTTGATGTAACTACAATATTTCCCCTTTAATGGAATGCTGGAAGCCCGTGTCAACTTTTATTTAACAACTTCAACAACTTTGAGAGAATTAAAAAATGTCTGCCTCTGGTTTTTAATAGGTGGTGTACATAGTGGATCACATCATCTCCGGGGAGCATACGGCGATTAAGACATCAAAAAATGATATGTAAAGTTCCCAGTGCCATGTCCTGTTGGGTAGCTTGTTAACATTAGCTGTGTAAAATTAAACTACGCCCCAAAAGAGGGTCCCAGACAAGTCCTCCAGTTCCTCACAGAGAAAAATATAATAATTTTTCTCCAAGAGGATTGTTAGAGATGACGAGGCTGCTAGCCAGAGTGCTGCTAGTACCTCAAATAGCTTCGACTCACATTACACCTGACTCTGGTCCTGAGGTAGCAACAGGTGCAGTGTGGCAGTAAGCATGATGGGGTGGGATCCTGCGTGGCTAATTTGAGCTCGCTTGCTAACATTTGCTTAAGTTGGTCTCTTGTTTGCTAACTTAGCTAACTAGCTTTGTAGCTACGTGGTTTTTATTACTCCACTTCTCAGGTGTCCGATTTCAGTGTCCTAGTACAAATTGTCTCCTCTCTTGTTGATTTATTTTTCACAATAACAGTTGACAGTTACATCTTTTCAGACACATTGTGTTGAGTTGTCTTTTTACAGAGGAAGGATAGACGAGAACACCTGTATTTTCTTCTTCTTTCGCGTAATTTCCTGTTAAATATACGCTTCCTGTACTACTGTTCGACCCCCAAAAATAATGTATACTGAATGGTCGTTTGGAAATTGAATGAATAAAAGGGTATTCTCTGGCTTTTGCACAGTACTAGTATGGAAGAGAGAAGGATTTCAGTTGAATGACAGTTAAGATGTACTGTGGCTGTAGGAAATTGGGACTGTAATCTTTTATGAGACAATTCATATGTATTGAGCATTGTTGAATAGGCAAAGCACTACAGCTGATACGGGAATTAAACACCCCATCGCCTTCCAAGTGCTGCAGTACTAATATGTGCAGTCTGTGGATAATTGTAGGTCTATACAAAATGCACTTTCTGATATCACTTGCCAAAATTGTAAACCTTCAGACAGTTCTACACATAAAAGTAGTTCCTTTTTTTCAGGGGATGTTGACGAATAACCTGAACAGTAAATTATCTTTGTTTCCCTTTGTCCTAACCACTGTGTTGACTATGAACTGTTGCCAGGCGAGAGTCAGAGAGAAGAAACCATTCACTGGCTCGTCATGCTGACATCCTGGCTGCCGTGGAGACACGCCTCTCCCTGCTCAACATGACCTTCATGAAATACGTCGACTCCAATCTTTGCTGCTTCATCCCTGGAAAGGTTAGTTTACCTGCTGGTCTATAAACTAGCAGCAGGAAACATGGCAGTGTTTAAACGTCCCAACTGCAGTCTCTTTGAAGTAGGGAGACGGTGGAATGGGTTTATCTGAGACTTAATGATGCTTGATGTTAGCAGATGAAAAATCAAATGAAGTCGTGATCACAACAAAACAAAGTGGCCATTGATAAAAATCTGTTCAGTTATTAATCCTCCCAATGGTCATGAAAGTGATTAACTTTTAACTTTCTCGAGCTAACAGCATCATTAAAGGAATACTCCAATGTTTTGGGCAAAATACCCTTTTTCCAACTTACGCAGACTGAGACAAGATGTTCCGTACCATTTTCACCTCTTTACGTCCACTGGTTCAGTTCCTATGGGTAGCATTTCGTGTTAGCTTAGCATAAAGACTTTAAGTCTACAAGAGTCATTAGCCTAGCTCTGTCAAAGTGGAAAAAATAAACCTTACAGCAACTCCGAAGCTGTCTTATTTACACATTGTTATTATGTATTTGAAATACACGTCTTGGATTTTTTTTTTTTAATGAGAGTAATTTTAGGTGAAAAACTTCTAAAGCATTGTGTAAATAAGACAGCTTTGGAGTTTCTGTAAGGATTGTTTTTTTGTTTAGGCTCATGACTCCAGTAGTCTTCAAGTCTTTATGCTAAGATAACATGAAATGCCACCCATAGGAAACAAACAAGTGGAAGTATAGAGGTGAAAATGGTATACAACATATTGTCTCAGTCTGAGTATGCCGGAAAAAGGGTATTTTGCCTAAAACACTGGAGTAGTCCTTTAAGTGTTATTTTCTGCATGCTAATATGCTTGCATTCATCACAGATGTTATTTTATACCTTGATGTAAGGTTTAGTCTTTCTAAGGCCAACTTGCTCCAGTTTATTCTATTCCCAATTTTGGCTCCATGTACACGACACCTTTGTTCAAAAGTAACCAAACTCCAAACCCAAACCTCTGTGAAGCCTAACCTCTAATGGTGGAAAGTAGGGTAGCTGTTCTTTGGTGGCAGGTGATGTCACCACCCATGGACAACAACAGTTGGTGACATCACCACATGCAAAAGAAGCTGCAATGCTCTGTTGAGGAGTTTGTAAACCAGGCATACCTCTAAGGAAGACTGGTCATTATTGGACATTTCCTACCTCTGCATCTTCTTCCCATATGTTTAGCTGCTTCCACCATCCACACCAGTCACTGTATTCATCCTGCTATCTCACCGTCCATCCACTGGTCATCATTTCCATCCATACATCTGGAAATTTTCTTTGCAGTTTTTAGGATGCACTTCTTTTCACTCCCAGTGGGAGTTCATGTTTCCCTGCCCCCTTCTTGACCTACATTATTTGTCTTTAGTGTGATTTCCTGTGCCCTGCGCCATGAAGCCAGATCAACAAAATCAGGTTATGCCAAATTACTGAGAAAGTTAGCTGTGCAGGGTGATTTACCCTGCTTTAAAGTTAACCACCTTTTGTGGCATTGTAAGCTAATCCCATAGTCTAGCTTCATAGAAGGGATGCAGATTTGTAGTAATGCAATGGCGCCCTTGTGTGTTTGACTTAAATACTAAAAATAAAATACAAAATGCCTTGCCAATTCTTGGTTACTATATGTGAAATTAACCATTTGACTAACAGGATTAATCAGTTAGACTCCTTATTAGTGATTAATGGTTAACTGGTTAATCATTAGTATACTCTTTTCATCACACATTCTCCCATCATCTGTCCTTGTGTTCATTTATCTTTCTGTCCATTCCTACAGAGATCTGATTTAATAAAAGCTGGACTATTGTAGTAGTAGTCTGTAATTGTAGTTTACGGACTTTTGACAAGGAGGGGGGTCTCTATCTTTTAATAGTGATGTGTTAGCATGCCAGTGTGGGCCTATTGAGATATGTGTTTACCAAAGTATATTATTGACAATAAACTTTACTGTGATTCTGCAATGAAAATGTGCTACTCTTATGCCTACGTAGATATGCATATGTACTTAGGCAGTACATGTTCAGTCACACACTCGGGTAAAGAGTGATGTTCTCCAGGCTGTTGGTCCATTTACAGCTTTATTCCGAGTTTTTAAGTTGTTTTTTTTCTTCTTTTGCTTAATTTCTACTGAATATTGTCTGGTTCTCTGCCTTTTTAGTGTTGTCCTGATAACGTCTTCCTGTGTGTTGTCAGGTGATAGATGAGATCTACCGCGTGCTACGCTATGTTAACTCTACTCGCGCCCCCCAGCGAGCTCATGAGGTTCTGCAGGAGTTGAGGGACATCTCCTCCATGGCCATGGAGTACTTTGATGAGAAAATCGTCCCCATCCTGAAGAAAAGACTGCCTGGAGCCGACCTGTCTGGCCGCCTCATTGGCTCTGCCCCAGGTAATGGACACAAATTTGCACGGGCTAGAAAGTAAAATGATGTAAAGAGAAAATCCATACTAAAACACTTACACACTGATTAAACAGCTATTGGTGTTGTACTTTGTGTTGCTGGGTCTGTGATGTTTGATGTATTTTCCTAGTACTGTGTTTAAAGGAATACTCCAACGTTTTGGGGAAAATACCCTTTGTACAACTTAGCCAGAGTGAGACAAGATGTTTGATACCATTTTCACCTCTGTATGTTCTGGTATGATTCTGATGGGTAGCATTTCATCTTAGCTTAGCATTAAGACTTGATGTCTACTGGGCATTTTGCCCAGAACATTGGAGTCTTCCTTTGACTGTCAAAATGCAGATGTTGTAATATATTCAGATACGAAGGTGGATAGCACAAAATCTTCCAGCTGGAATACAGAGAAGTCCATCGCAGGAGAGACAAAAGCTTTGTCCCAATATCCACACTTGCAGTCCTGAGTGTGCGTTCACACACCACTGAGCAAGTGTGGAAGACTGTCACATTCTGAAAATGCCTAGGTGCACTTAATCCACACTGAATGAACCCTTACCCTAATACCACTTCAGAGCGGTATTTAGGGCTAATTGTATCCCACAATGCATCAGGATTTTGTATGTTGAAAGGAAGGAGCAGTTATCAAGATGATGGGCAAGAAAACATTCCAATGTAAATAAAGTTATGCTAGGTTATTGAAGCTACTTTTATTGGACAGAATGCTCAGTGTAAATTGGGCAAATGTGATCTAATTGGTTTCTTATTTATTGACACCTTTATTTGCGTATTTATTCCTGTATTTATGATATTGGATAATGTTTTAATGTTTGTTGTTTTAATGTTTGTGTTGCTAATTAACATTTATTCATAACATGTAGCCTATCCTCTTTATGTCCCTATTGGTTCATAAACACCTGTAACTGCTGCAGCAATTGAAACATCTTCCTTTTGCCAAGTATGTCCCGATATGAGATGACAAAACCTGACAGCACTTGCCGTCTTCATGCCTACTTTTACACTTTGGCCAGATCCCTGAAATACGTCACTGAAGTGGCCACTTGACTAAGTACAAAGACTGCAAGTGTGGATATTGGGACAAAGCCAAAGAAACCAATTTCTTCATAGACAGTGGCCTCAAAAGACAGAGTGCAGTGCAGTCGCTGCTTGCACAGTTGTGGACCTGTCATCAGTAGTGTATGAAATACAATGAAGTCTTTGATGGCTGCTTTGTAATTTGAACAGCTGTGCACAACACACCAATGCAATGTTTGCTCTCCATTCTCAAAGGGGATGATGGGATGTATTTATTTGTGTTATATTGTGCCATATGTGTGAATGTGTAGATTAGAAAAGCGCTAATTAAATGCAGCCCATTTACTATTTATTAATTCTTCCAGGAGGACATTCCACAAAGCAGGATTAAAAAGTTAGTGAGATAACTGTGGATTATGTTATATCAAGGTTATAGTGATTTGAATCTGTAAAACAACTTGAATGTTAGGTTCAGTTATCCATGCTAATGATTGCTGATAATAAAAATTTTCACAAGATATCTTGTAACATTTTTAAAATTATCTGGTTAACATGCTAATTCTGCTTTGTGTATTGCACCCCAGTGATTTCAGTCTTGTGGACATGTCCATCACTCCTATTTTAATCCAAGTATTTTTCCTGATCACATTCCAAATAAATAGACCTTACAGTAGAGAAAATGTAAACGCAGGAGTGATAAATGAATTGCACTGGTTCCTGCTTTACTTGTTTCTTGTATCAAATGCAAGTCTCAGGTGGTTGTTGATGTACCGCCACCATGATTTATTTCAGAGCAGTGCATCTTAGTGTGACTAGTTCTTAGTTTTGTTCTAGTAGTGAATTGCTGTTTTTTTTTAACAGATTTTCTTAATTTTTTGTTGTGCTTTCATCGATTAAATTGCATACTCCTTACTCCCTACTCTACCCATTTTGACATGTTGACAAAAGTATTAACACTTGAATAATACTAATAATCCTTGAATATGGACAGTAATTTTGTGTTTTCCCAGTCATATATATGTAATCTTCTCTCCTGTCTACCTCAGTGGCAGGCCCATCTACCTCCCTGACCACTATGTCACTGCTGGCCAAGAACACACCGTCGCGCTCTGAGATGACCAAGGTGCAGCAGCAGGTGAAGGTGAACGGAGCATCTATGACGGCCCTGCGGCGAGAAATGCAGGAAGTTCGCGTCAAGCAGCTGGAGCAGCAGAAGCAGCTGCAGGACCAGGAGCAGAAGCTGCTGGAGCAAACACAGGTGATCGGTGAGCAGAACGCCCGCCTTGCCGAGCTGGAACACAAGCTCCGCGAACTGATGGACAGTAGTGCCGCCACTGTGGGGGGGTCCAGGCCCAGCACAGCTGTTCCCTCCACATCCACCAATACCGCTGTTGTGTCTTCCGCCGTTGCCAGCCCATCCAGTACAGCACTGGCAACTGGCAATGTCGCCACGACTGCAGCCTCCCTTGCTAGAGAGCCGGAGAGCGAGGGCAGTTCTTCACTCAAACGCACTAGGAAGAGCTCAGACCTCCCACGGCAGTCCAAACGCCTGCGCAGCAAGAAATAAGGGGACGCTACATGTGTCATTTAGTTTGTTTTTGCTTTTGAGGTCTTGATTGATCACGCCCAATTCCCCAACCCCTGCTCCCCCTGCCCAAAACACTCATGTCCTGTACTGTCTTGTGAGATGAGTCAGGAGTCTCTGTATGCTTTTCCAGTGTTTTGTGTCCCTCCCACATGCCATTTCTAGAATGCATACGGGGAACACCTCTCGTGGGCTTTGGGCTTGCATTGCCGACAATAGTGTTTAATTACTTGCTGTCCACAGCTAAACCACTGAGCCCAGCAAGTCACCAGGATTTTGCACAGCATTAAGTAACAGGGTTAGCGTTGTTTTTTCACTCATTGCTATATTAAGGGGGTTGAAAGCCACTCAATGTAGAAGCAGTTTCAGTTGCTCACACATCAATCTATAGGCAAGCAGTAGGCCATTTGCAGCTAAGAAAACTGATAATGAAGGTAAAATTGCTGTACTGGTTTCTAACAGGCGTTTTTTTTTTCCCGAGGAACTTAAGTGTTTCCGAATTTAACAATTTATGTGTTTCCAAATTGAAAAATTTGGCAGCACAAACAAGAAGTTTGGGAGCATAATCTGTGAATATAATTTAAAAATCATACTGAATGTCAAGTTGTATATGTGATCCTCCAATTCTTTGCAAGAATGAATTATGAAAATATATAATACTAAAAAGGTATCACTGTAGAAGTCTGCAATATCAGGTTTTGATTGTAAATCATGACTGACCCATGGAAGGGTATGTAAGTCAAAATCAGGTAGAGAAAGCATTC
Source organism: Neoniphon sammara (assembly GCA_900302535.1). NCBI lineage: Eukaryota > Metazoa > Chordata > Actinopteri > Holocentriformes > Holocentridae > Neoniphon > Neoniphon sammara. The sequence goes on from OMKZ01027562.1 coordinate 9,620, forward strand.
CCAACGCATTTTCAATAAGATAATATTTGTAATTACAGTGAAGACTCCCATGCCATATGAGTAGGAACTTGAAGTTGGGAATTATCAAATCAATAAGTATTCGCTCATTCTTGCCCCTCCCTACTTTAATCTAGTGCAATATTATATCTAAAAAGTCACAAATCTCCAAATTATTATTTTCAACAGGTCAGTTGTCCAGAATTGAAGTCCAGAAAAGTTCATTTAGACCTGGTCAGTTATTTAATCACCATGAAAAGGACAGAATTTCAACAGAAGGGAACATGTAGCATTCAGATAATACTGGCCAAAGAACACTGATTTTAAACTACTCTCTATTGTTCTGTAATATAATAGCCTTTTGGCACTTCCCTTTTCTGCTTAGCAGAGGGCCTAACATGGAGATTGATGTTTATGAAGGGATATTCCTTTCAACCTGTTGTACCTCAGTAACCATTCAGAGAAATTCTCCTAATTTACTCGTTCATTAGAAAAGCAGCAGTGACGATGCAACCCACGGCTCTGCTGTCTGCAGAGAGTAATCATTTCTAAGAAGTTTCCTGAGAAGGTGTGGTACCCATTAACACGCTGTCATGCTGCTCCACCGCTGTGTAGTTTGTCCAAGTGTTGTTGCTCTGAAGAATCTGTCAGTAAAGCACATTGTTCACGGTTATGTTGTTAATGGTTAGGTTTTACATGAAGTCAACAGAAGCTATCTGCTGTGCTAAGGAGGTGAAAGAAGAAGCTTTATGTAACCCAAGTATGATTGGGCACCAATGGCAAATGACTTTTGGGATCTGTCCGTAAAATTAAAGTAGAAACTGTGTAAACTTCAAACTATTTATTGGTATTGGCAATTTAGGGGTGTTTGTCTTTTTTTTTTTTTTTTGGCTTAAATTGTGACCCGTCCTTGAAATTCAAGTCTGAGATCACCCAACTGTAGGACTTTTGACTGGTTTGCAGTGACAGTAAAGGGGTACTGACATTTTTGTTTTAGGTTTGTGCTCGTAATGAAGTTGGAGAATGGGTCAGAGTAACATTAACCACACTCAGTTGTTTCCCCAAATGAGCATTGACTCAGTTCTCTTGCAAAGCAGCACCATTCCCTTCTCCTGCACATACTTCTCTCTTGCCTTTTGAGGTTAGCTGGTGAGCCCATATTGTGGCTGGAATTATTTTCTTTGTTTTAAGCTTTTATTTTGTTTGGATGACCTCAACCACTCATGGCATGAACTTTTCGTAAAGAAACCTTGGAAATGCAGTTCACATCTTGGTGAACACAAGCGTGTATTATAAACACACTGGGCAGCAAACACAAGAATATGTACTCTAGTGGCTTAATTTGAGACTGCGTCTCAGTTTAGAAAATTGACTGTACTGTAAACTTCATGTACTTCAAAGTGTAGATTGTGAATTATTTCATGTATGTATACCAAGAAAAACTATCTTTTGAATTGGCCAATTTGGGGCTAATTGTATGGTTTGTTGCACACATTACTGTTACAAATGTACAAATCAAACCTATTAAAATTCAAGTTAACATATCCAGATATGACTGTTTATGTGATTTACAAAACTAGCTTTTTTTATGAAAAGTCCAGAATCTTAAATCACATTGCTGTTCAATTTTTCATTTTTAAGATTTTTTTTGGTATGTTCTTCTCATGTTTGCGTGGGTTTCCTCCCACAGCCCAAATTACCCATAGGTGTGAATGTGTGAGTGTGTGTGTATGTCTGTGATGGATTGTTGACCTGTCCAGGGTGTTTTCCTGCCTTACCCAGTGTATGCTGGGATAGGCTCCAGGCCCCCCGTAACCTTAGTTAGGAGTAAGCAAGTATAGAAAATTGATGGATGGACAGTAGATAACTGTGTTCTGTATCATTTAACTTGTGACATCAGTTTCCTTGACAAATGGTCAGTGTTAATAGCATTCAGGTATTTTTGCCCCACTGGTAGGGGATTAAGAACACCCTTGTCGGTCTGTATGTCCATCCATCCCAACACTTTAATCCAAGGTGACATCTCAAAATCTGTTGGGGGATTGCCATGAAATTTGGTGAGAAGTGCTCTTCAGAGGATCAACACAGCAGTAGAACTGGTATCTGCTCCTTTGTGCGAGGAGGAACAGGAGGAGCACTGCCAGAGCCCTACAGAATGACCTCCAGCAGGCCACTAATGTGCATGTTTCTGCTCAAACTGTCAGAAACAGACTCCATGAGGGTGGCATGAGGGCCCGATGTCCTCTAGTGGGACCTGTGCTCACAGCCCAGCACCGTGCAGCTTGATTGGCATTCACCAGAGAACACCAGAATTGGCAGGTCCACCATTGGCATCCCATTCTCTTCACAGATGAGAGCACAGGTGACAGGCGTGAAAGAGTCTGGAGACGCTGTGGTGAACGTTATCCTGCCTGTGACATCATCCAGCATGGCCGGTTTGGCGGTGGGTCAGTGATGGTCTGGGGAGGCAGAGGGTCGTACAGACCTCTATGTCATAGCCAACGGTAGCCTGAGTGCTGTTAGGTACCGGGATGAAATCCTCAGAGCGATTGTCAGACCTCCTGGTGCAGGACAATGCCTGACCTCATGTGGCCAGAGTGTGTAGGC